>BQNB010013498.1:0-14484 GCA_026074375.1 Tanacetum coccineum | reverse complement strand
TAATTACGTTTTCCTAAGCTCATGATGTAACACCCCCAAATTAGGTCACAACGGAATAATGAGTCCGGGAGCGTTACTTCTTATTGTTTTGGAATCCTAAAAATATGTGTGATCTGAGAAAAATAACCAACCTTACATATCAGAAGTATTTTATAACTTGTTTTTATAAAATTTCTTTTATAACGCGTTTAATTAACGTATAACTTGTAAACTACGTATATTCCTCGTTATTAATCTGTTTTTTGAGTTTCTTACCTTTTTGGAATTGTCATGAGACGTACTATTTTATAAAAATGTTAAACCCACTGTTTGGAATTCGAATTATAACAGCCCTTTTATAATACTTATATATATTCGTTTTTATAACTTGTTTTATATACTTTTCAACTTGATAAAATACCACAAGTCTTTCACAAGTCTTTACACCATATGTCTTACATATTATGTCTATTAGTCCATAATTTGTCCAAGTGTCCAAGTTAACAAGTCCTTAACAACACTTATCAAATCATAAACTCATTAAGAAACTTTTAGTTAACTAGTTTATCCATATACTTTTTATACTTAAACCAACATTGTGCAATACTTATAATCCCATTATAACATGATATTACCAACCACATAACATATGTAAAAGTTTACAAAACAATTATCACAAGTAAAAAAATCCATTTTACATGTTCAAAAGTATCCTAAATGGTGATTTTGCTACATAGACTTATATATGCATAAAATGATAAATGTAAGGTTATAAAGAGTTTTAGATAACCTTATGATGATGTGAGGTGATGAACAAAGTGATCTAAACCCTAGTTTAGATGAGAACCCAAAGCTTGCATAACTTGAAAACTCTAGTTTTTCCAAAGAAAACCCTAATTCCTTTTCTTTGTATAACCCTTTTAATCAACCCACAAAGCTTCCAATACCTCTTAGAATACCTTAAATATGAACCTAGATCACTTGTATATGTGGTAAAATAAGTTGTGTGAATTATTTTAGGGTTTTAGTGTTGAGCCGTGGGTTTGGAGACAAAGAGAGAGATATGAGTTTGATTTTGATAAAGGAAATGGATGTATGTATGTTATCTTTCCTAGTGAATGACTTATAAGATATAAAGACTAGTCAAAAAGTGTACATGGAAGTCCAAGACAAGATGAGGCTTTCATGGGAAGTCTTATGGTCAAGGTATGGGAAATGTGTAAGATAGCATAGTGTGTAAGACTAGTTGGTAGGAAATTGCTTGTAAAATTATAAAACATGTGTTATATTAAGTTTGATAAATATCTCTTATGTTTTATACATACATATCCGGACATATGCATACTTTGATAAGGAATTCGTATAATTTTGAGTATTAGGTATAATTGTGGGTATTTGGTTGAGTATAGATAGGTATTGGTGCTTCCAGGTATGCCTAAATGTATTTAATTGCGAAACGTAACCACTTTATCCTCAAAATAATTACTAAACACTTTCTTGATGTAACCATTTAATTGTTTGATGCCCGTTTACATTGAACGATAATTTTTAGCTTATGCGATTTAACTTAATGATTACGACTTAAAAGCAAACACGTACAATACTAAAAATACATAGTGAATTTATTGACATTGTAAATGACCCTAAAACACGAGGTGTTATAGTCTCCCCTCGTTAAGTGAGCCTTGTCCTTAAGGCTTAAGACGCGGCACTTAACGACGGTGCGGTCTTTGTGAAGAGGTGTGGATATTTCTTCCTGAATTGATCTTTGTGTTCCTATGTAAACTCAGGGCCTCGCCTAGAGTTCCATCGAACCTTGACAATTGGGACATGGCTTCGCCTCAACTGTTTGACTTCACGATCTATGATTTCTACCAGCTCCTCGACAAATTGAAGCTTGTCATCAAAGTGAAGTCCATCCAACGGAACGGCTAATGGTTGGTCGGCATAGCACTTTTTTAGGTTGGATACATGAAACGTATTGTGAACCCTGCTCAGCTCTTCAAGAAGCTCAAGCTTTTATGCAACAGGTCCAACCTTTTCCAACACCTTGAATGGTCCAACGTACCTAGGGTTCAACTTCCCTCGTTTGCCAAAACGTACAAACCATTTCCAAGGTAAAACTTTAAGCATAACTTTATCCCCAACTTGGAATTCCATTGGCTTACGCTTTAAATCGGCGTAACTCTTTTGCCTATCATGGGCGACTTGCATCCTTTGCTTGATCTGGATGATCTTATCGGTTGTTTCTTGAAGTAATTCTGGACCAGTGAGTTGCACTTGTCCAACCTCGGCCCAACACATAGGTGAACGACACTTTCGACCATAAAGTGCTTCAAATGGTGCAACCTTAATGCTAGCGTGATAGCTATTGTTATACGATAACTCGACTAATGGCAAATGGTTAACCCAACCCTTTCCAAAGTCGATCGCACAAGCATGCAGCATATCCTCGAGGGTTTGAATAGTCCTCTCGCTTTGTCCGTCAGTTTGTGGATGATATGCAGTACTCATATCCAAGTTAGTACCTAAAGCCTTCTGAAGTGACCTCCCGAAATTTGATGCGAATCTAGGGTCACGATCACAAATAATTGAGACAGGGATTCCGTGCCTCGTGACCACTTCTTTTAGGTACATTCTTGCCAGTTTCTCTAGAGGGTCAGTTTCCCTCATCGGTACAAAGATTGCGGACTTAGTGAGTCGGTCGACAATCACCCAAATGGTGTCGTAGCCTTGTGACGACTTAGGAAGCTTCGTGACAAAATCCATAGTGATGTTGTCCTACTTCCATTATGGTATATCGGGTTGTACCAACAATCCTGATAGCCTTTGATGTTCAGCCTTGACCTTAGCATAAGTCAAACATTTGCTAACATAGGTGGCGATATCGGCTTTCATATTGGGCCACCAATATAGCTTCTTCATGTCTTGATACATCTTGTCAGAACCTGAATGGATAGAATATTTTGACTTGTGGGACTCGTGCATGATCACAGTCCTCAAGTCGCCATAACATGGTAACCAACTCCTGCCATTGAAGCATAGAGTTCCATCCGTACAAGGTTCCAACTTTTCTGTTCTAAATTTCTTCGGATCCTTTGAGTTTTCAACCAACATGCCTCCAACATCTTCGTTCTTGATGTTCTCTAGTTTCCGTGCTTCAGTCTGAGCATTTAGGATTTGTTTATGAAGATCCAAGCCAATAGTCATCACTAAGGCTCAAACTCTTAATGGTTTACTCCGCTCCTTCCTGCTTAAAGCATCAACAACAACATTCGCTTTCCCCGGGTGGTAACGGATCTCACAATCGTAATCACTGAGCAGTTCTAGCCAACGATGTTGCCTCATATTCAGCTCCTTTTGATTAAGAATGTGTTGTATACTCTTGTGATCCGTGAACACCATATACTTGGTTCCATACAAATAGTGTCTCCAAAGTTTTAGAGAAAACACTACCGATCCAAGTTCTAAATCATGAGTTGTTTAGTTCTTCTCATGAATTTTTAATTGGCGTGATGCATAAGAAATTACTTTCTCTCTTTGCATTAATATAGCACCCAATCCCTTATACGACGCATCGCAATAGACTACGAAATCTTCGCTTCCCTCAGGTAAAGCCAGAATTGGCGCACTGCACAACTTCTGCTTTAATAACTGGAAAGCGGCTTCCTGTTTGTCTCCCCAATCGAACTTAACTCCTTTCTGAGTAAGCTTGGTCATCGACTTGGCAATCTTCAAAAATCCTTTGATGAATCTTCGATAATACCCAGCAAGACCTAAAAATTAACGAATCTCTGTTGGCGTTTTAGGAGATTCCCAGTCCTTTATGGATTCGATTTTGGTGGGGTCTACGTGAATGCCTTGACTATCAATCACGTGGCCGAGAAATTATACCTTGGGAATCCAAAATTCACATTTAGAGAATTTAGCGTACAACTCCTCTTTCTTAAGCAATTCCATAATTGCCTTAAGATGTTCTTCATGCTCCTTCTTATTCTTGGAGTAGATAAGGATATCATCAATTAAGACATTCACAAATTTATCTAAAAATGGCTTGCACATGCGGTTCATGAGATCCATAAATACCGCTGGTGCGTTCGTAATGACCATACCGAGTTCTGAATGCCGTTTTTGGAATATCCTCTTCCCGTACTCAAAGCTGGTGATAACCTGATCGCATGTCTATCTTAGAATAAACACTGGACCCTTGTAGTTGATCAAACAAATTGTCGATCCTTGGGAGTGGATAACGATTCTTCATTGTCAGCTTGTTTAGTTCTCGATAGTCGATGCACATTCGAAACGATCCATCCTTCTTTTTGACAAACAAGACTGGAGCTTCCCAGGGTGAGGAACTGGGTCTTATAAAGCCCTTGTCAGATAGTTCTTTCATTTGCTCTGACAACTCATTCATTTCAGAAGGTGCCAATCGATAAGGTGCCCGGGCTACAGGTGTAGCACCAGGTATCAGATCAATTTGAAATTCCACTTGTTGAGTCGGAGGAATACCTGGCAAATCCTCAGGGAATACATCAGGAAAATCTCAGACGATTGGTACGTCCTCAAGTCGCTTCTCCTTCGACTTGTCTTCCATCTCCTTTGTAGTAACGTTTGCCAAAAATATTGGACATCCTTTTAGCATGTATTCTTGTGTTTTGGTGTACGAGATAATGTGCAGACGAGCCTCGTGTCCCTGGTTGCTTCGGTTACCGTGAACGATTAGAGTTTCATTTCCCCAGGGGATACGAACGATCTTCTCGGCACACATAATGATTGCTTGGTACTTTACCAACAAATCCATACCAATTATAGCGTTGAAACTACCAAGTTCTACGGGCATTAAGTCTATGTTGAATGGGTGGTTCAAGATATTTAATGTACAACCCCTAAGGATAGTGTTCAACCCAATTATTCTCCCGTCGGCTAGTTCAACGTCATAATAGTGATCTAATGCAGTTGGTGTGATATCAATTTGGGAGCTAAATGCAGTAGACACAAAACTCCTATCGGCACCAGTATCGAATAAGATAGAAGCATAGCGGTTGTTTAGAAGGAACGTACCCGTCACGACGTTGGAGTCTGGGTTTGTCCCTGCATGCCCTACCGCATACACCTTGGCTGGAGCATTGCCACCTCCAACTTGGTTACCACGGTTGTTGTTGTTTTTTAGCTTTGGACATTCCCTCTTAAAATGTCCCTGAACCCCACACTCATAGCAAGTAGGCTTCTGACCCAGCCCAGTGCCCTTCTGGTTGTCATCATTGTTGGCATTTATCGTACTCCTACAGTCACGGGCAAAATGGCCAACTTTGTTGCATTTGTGGCATTTAGGAGCACATGGACCATTGTGGGGATAGTTGCATTTTAAGCATAGGGGTTTAGATCCCCCGTATGGCTTCTTTTCACCAGTCCCTGCAGTATAAGCCCTGCCAGTGTTCTGCCTCTTGTTCTGTTGTTGTTGTTGTTGGTTCTGAGTGTTCCTTGAGGTGCCCTCAAACTTCCTTTTACTCTCTGTCTGGCGTTCAGCAAAAGTGCGGATTTTCTTATCCATTAGCTCGGTTGCGATTTCAACTGCATCTTGCATTGTCTTTGGTTTAGACGCCACTACACTCCCATGAATCATGTCGGGAAGACCACCGACATATTTTTCAATTTTATCAGATTCTTCGGAAAACATCCTCCCGTACAAAAAAGCTATTTCCTAAAAGCGTTGGGTATAACTTGTCAAGTCAGTACCCTTCACCTTCAGATCCCAAATCTCTATTTCCAGTTTCTTGATTTCATTTCGAGGACAGTATTTGTCAGTCATCATTTTCATGAGTGTTTTCCAAGGCATACCGTAAGCGGCATCATGACCAACTGTCTTGACATGAGTGTTCCACCATGTTAAAGCAACTGAATGGAGAGTGCAAGTAGCAAACTTGACTTGATTCTCAACTGTACAATTACTGATGTGGAAAACAGACTCCATTCTTTCAAACCATTGAGATAGACCGGCAACTCCTTCCGTGCCTTTGAAGTTTAATGGTTGACATTTGAGAAAGTCAGTGTAAGTACATTCACGGGCAGTTCATTCTGTCCTTCTAACACCCGCTCCTGAAATATGGCTATCATCGCCATTCGTATTTCTGTCAGCATCACGTGCTGCCAAAGCGGCAGTAACGCCTTGGTTAATCATTGCCTGAAGCTGGGCATTAGTGACAGATGTGGTGTTGGTTGTTTCTGGGGCTATGTTTGACCTCGTGGCTCTTTTTGGTGCCATTTTCTTCAATCACAAGAAAATATAATACCCGTTAGATTTCATAAAATCATAACCATGACATGACATATACACAATAAGTAAAGAGAGATCACAACACACAATGAAATATACAACTGAATTGAAGTTAACAATGGTGTAACTAAATCGACATTCATTCATAATAAATTCGATTACAGACATGACATAATACCACCATTCCATATATAATTGGAAAACATACATGATTGGTTCAGATACAAAATGATCACAACGATTAGGTTACAAGATAAAAGAATATATACAACCTAAAGCCATACTAGCCGGGAGTTACCCGTAATACTTAGTAGGCTGTACAAAATAACTAGCCATGCAGGACCTTTAGCTGGTCCTTGCTGCCTCTCAAACTCTGTCATCTGAGTCTGAAGTCTCTTCAGCAGTCTCAGTGCCTTTATAAACTGCTCCTGTCTCCTGCGGTCTGCCTCCAGCATCTCTGTAATCGCCGCATGTCTCTTGCGGTCCGCTGCTTGTAGCTCTGTAATCACTGCTTGTTGTGCTACCACCTGAGTACGTAACGACATAACCTCTGCACGTGCAAGGTCACTCGTATCCATGGATCATCCCCAAGCCTCTCGATACATCCTGGCCTCAGCCTCCATGATCCTAGCAGTACGAGCATGTGCACGCCTATCCCTATACAGCATGTTGAGACGACCAGCCATCAGATGTCGCTCAGACTGTTCATCATCCAACCTCGTATAGATCTCGTCTGTGTCTTCCCTAACCCTAGTGGTAAACTCTGTCATCCGTCGACCCAACTCTGTGTCATCGGTCGCTGGTGCCCCTAGCATGTCTACCGGCATCTCATCCCAAGTGTCGGTGATCCCATAACCGACATCTCTCTCTAGATCCCGCATAATCTCCCCGCCTATGGTAGCAACAAAACCATAGTCTACCCTAATACCTCTAGGAGGTCTATCAGTGAGGGCAGACGAGCTCTCTCCTACTTCATATCTCAGATTAAGAGCGATACCTAACCTCTTCCGAGGCGGTAAGGTAACCTCGGGTCTGTCTGCTTTACGGTTAATAGAGAGTAGATGCAAAGGTGGTGATGAAGTAGGTAGCGGTATAGGTAAAAGTGGTGGTGTCCCCGATGATGGTGCATCTGATCTGGTGTGGGAGAGTATGATATGTGGCAGTGGTGAATAGGAAGTAGATGGGGCCTCAGCTCTCAGCCGGATCATAGCAGCTCGATATCCCAAAGGATAAATAGGGCTAGCAGGTAGTGATGGAGATGATATAGGTAGAGGTGGTGATAGTGTTAATGGTGATAGTATCAGGGGGTAGTAGTGGAGAAGGAATCTGAGGCAGTGGTGATGACCATAGGGAAAGTGGTGATGGTGGTGGAGTAGGTATAGCAAGGAGTCTGGCAACCTCCGTATCAGACCAAAATGGTGTAGGTGGCTCATCTCGGATCGATATCCTAGCAGTAACCCGGTATGCAGGATGTGGTGGTGGTGTGGCCGTAGACTCGTCGGTCTCAAACGGCTTAGTCTCCTCAGTAGATGAGGCCTGATCAACAGCTGGTAAAGCAACAACTGTAGAGTCGGCAAGAGCTGGGTGCTCTTCCTCCTCCTCCTTATCCCCTTTAATATCAACATCCTCATCCTCGTCATCATCGGATGACTCATCCTCATCATCGCCATCGTCTCCTCCGTCGGCAGGATAATCGGCAGGATCCTCCTCAGGGTCCTCATCATCATCCTCCTCCGGATCCTCCTCAGGATCTGACTCAGGAACATAGCCTGGTGAATCAGCAGTAGGTGAGACAGTAGCAGGTAGTGGCTGCTCCTTAGCTGGAAGTATCTCATCCTCTGGTGGCATGAACTCCGGGTATACAGGCTCTAGAACAAACTCTGGTGAAGGTGGGTACTCAGGACCCGGCACATAATCAGGAGATATCGGGGCCTGAAAAGCAGCTACCACATAGGCATATGGGTCCTCTGGCATCACGGGTGGTCCATCGACTCCCGGTGATCCGATATCTGGCAAATCCGTAAATGGGCTGGACACAGCAGTGTATGTAACCGTGGAATCCTCAGAATCCGACATGACTGTATCTGAAAATCAAAAATAGCTTATATTAGTATTTAATATAAGACTCTTATAGTAATATACATTTATACCATAACATGTATATCAATCCTAAATGCATCTAGTCTTAACCAACTAATGCAACAAGTAGTGTATGTATATATGTCCCATGAAAATCCCTTTGTATGAATGCAATGTTTGAAAATGGTTATAGTCCAGCAAAAACATTTGACCTGGTTCTCTATAACCTTGGCTCTTGATACCAATCTGTAACACCCCTAAATTGGGTCGCAGCGGAATATGGGTTGGGGGTGGTACTTCATAGATCAATAACACAAGATATATATAAGAACGACCATTAAAAGCCGTTTAAAACTGATACATTAGATTTAGCAAAGTGTTGTTACAAAAGCCCAAAGATTTACATGTTCATTATTCAAAATACAAGATTTAAGTTCATAACAATTATCCCGAAATGTAATGCAACCAAATCTTCATGCATATGACATCTAAAATATAAGACCACCAATGTATCCCTTGCACCTCGTGCTTATTGATCTCCTAAAAAACATTGCTTAAAACACCAACATATTGTTGAGTGAATTCATAGGTTTATAAAATGTATAATGTAGGACCGCAAGATTTTCCCATGATAATGCAACAGATGCAAACATCATAAAATGTAATTACGTTTTCCTAAGCTCATGACACTGAAGCTCGACATGTATGAAATGCAATATAAATTGCCAACATTGCCCGTGATGATGTTCTAACCCGCAACATCCTATGTCCAACATGGTATACGTTCGTTTGTCCAGTGATAGCAAATCACCCGAACAGGGATGTCAATCCTAATAGATTTATTCATATCATTCGCGCTCACAATCTTAGTAATTGACAGTTCATGATAATGGGCTCAGATAGGGTTATCGCTACTTAGGCAAACATGTAATCGTAATGTAAAATGTCCACTTGCGTCCATTTGTAAAATATGCATATGTTTCTCACCCCAAAACTTGTAAATCATTAAAATGTAAAACGTAGGGCTATGAACTCACCTTGAGTTAATGATAATCCAAATACAACAAAAAATGCGTCACGGAAATGACGGAAAGCAACCTAATTAAACGTAGATCGTATAAGTACTAAGTACATTGATTAACTAATGCCATATACAATTATATATAGCTACATCACCATCTAATCGTATTTGTGAAATTATATTTATAAAGTTAAAACGTTTATAAATATCTGAATAGCAAAAACGACGCGATTTCTTTGTTTTAAGCCCGTTTCTTACGTTTCTTATGTCCACGATTTCGTATTAAGACGAGTTATCAAAATATTACATTTTCATATTTTCGACCTACTTGTGAATAGTACTTTTACTGTTCATGACAGTTTATAAAATTATTTTTATGGATTTAGTTATCATAAAACCCGTAAATGTCGTATTTTATTCGTTATAGGTCCGTTTTTAGCGATTCTTTCGAGCACGTCTTTTTTATAAAAAGTTATATCATATTAATGGTGTTTTCAAATTGTTCATGTCTGAGATGAACAGTAAATTTTATAAAAATAGTTTTATAAAGTATTTTTATACATTTAAGTATATAAACTCGCGTAATTCATAACTCTTTCGTTATTAATTGAAAAATTATGATTCTTATTGTTTTGGAATCCTAAAAATATGTGTGATCTGAGAAAAATAACCAACCTTACATATCAGAAGTATTTTATAACTTGTTTTTTATAAAAATTATTTTATAACGCGTTTAATTAACGTATAACTTGTAAACTACGTATCTTCCTCGTTATTAATCCGTTTTTTGGGTTTCTTACCTTATTGGAATCGTCATGAGACGTACTATTTTATAAAAATGTTAAACCCACTGTTTGGAATTCGAATTATAACAGCCCTTTTATAATACTTATATATTCATTTTTATAACTTGTTTTATATACTTTTCAACTTGATAAAATACCACAAGTCTTTACACCATATGTCTTACATATTATTATGTCCATTAGTCCATATTTTGTCCAAGTGTCCAAGTTAACAAGTCCTTAACAACACTTATCAAATCATAAACTCATTAAGTAACTTTTAGTTAACTAGTTTATCCATATACTTTTTATACTTAAACCAACATTGTACAATACTTATAATCCCATTATAACATGATATTACCAACCACATAACATATGTAAAAGTTCACAAAACAATGATCACAAGTAAAAATCCATTTTACATGTTCAAAAGTATCCTAAATGGTGATTTTGCTACATAGACTTATATATGCATAAAATGATAAATGTAAGGTTATAAAGAGTTTTAGATAACCTTATGATGATGTGAGGTGATGAACAAAGTGATCTAAACCCTAGTTTAGATGAGAACCCAAAGCTTGCACAACTTGAAAACCCTAGTTTTTCCAAAGAAAACCCTAATTCCTTTTCTTTGTATAACCCTTTTAATCAACCCACAAAGCTTCCAATACCTCTTAGAATACCTTAAATATGAACCTAGATCACTTGTATATGTGGTAAAATAAGTTGTGTGAATTATTTGAGGGTTTTAGTGTTGAGCCGTGGGTTTGGAGACAAAGAGAGAGATATGAGTTTGATTTTGATAAAGGAAATGGATGTATGTATGTTATCTTTCCTAGTGAATGACTTATAAGATATAAAGACTAGTCAAAAAGTGTACATGGAAGTCCAAGTCAAGATGAGGGTTTCATGGGAAGTTTTAGGGTCAAGGTATGGGAAATGTGTAAGATAGCATGGTGTGTAAGACTAGTTGGTAGGAAATTGCTTGTAAAATTATATAACATGTGTTATATTAAGTTTGATAAATATCTCTTGTGTTTTATACATACATATCTGGGCATATGCATACTTGGATAAGTAATTTGTATATTTTTTGAGTATTGGGTATAATTGTGGGTATTTGGTTGAGTATAGATAGGTATTGGTGCTTCCGGGTATGCCTAAATGTATTTAATTGCGAAACGTAACTACTTTACGTAACCAATAAAAATAAAATGAAAAAAGTTAATAACTATCCTCAAAATAATTACTGAAGACTTGCTTGATGTAAACATTTAATTGTTTGATGCCCGTTTATATTGAACGATAATTTTTAGCTTACGCGATTTAACTTAATGATTACGACTTAAAAGAAAACACGTACAATACTAAAAATACATAGTGAATTTATTGACGTTGTAAATAACCCTAAAACACGGGGTGTTATACTTGTCTTATTGATTTTGAATTCAAACTTGCTCAACAAGGGTGATAAGGGTGTTTGTTTGTGTCGAACAAGACAAAGGGAGGGGGACCAACTAATTTTCTTCATTTTATTTTGCTAGTGCTTTCTAGTTGATTTAATTTCCAAGTCTTGCATGCATAAGCTTATGTTATAAGTAAACCACAATTATCGCAAGTAACGAAACGAATAACGGTATCTCCGAAAATTATGAAATTTTAAATATTGCCATAAAGTGTAAAAATGTGGCTATTGCCAAAATACTACAACATTAGGCATCCCGGTTCGCACCCGGAGACGATTCTCAGATAAAAGCAGAAATACTTCCCGGTTTCACATAAATATTAAACGAAACTTCAAAAATTCAAATTGCTAAACGAAAACGACTAAATTATTGAACGGGAATTCTTAGGGTGTCACAAAGTCAAGTCGATTTCAACTACTATTGAAGTTGATTCATGCCCGATACGCCGTATTGGATCTTCCCAATATGTCGTATCCACTGGACAGAGTCGTACACTGAAGTACGAGACAAGACAAATGACGATTCCATTTCCAAGACGTTTGAATGGTTACTACTATGAAGAAAAGAAGGGATCATATGGACCACAATTCTCGAAGGCTTACTCTAAAGCTTCACAATCCATACCCCAAAAGGAGAAAGACCCAGGGAGTTTTACTTTACATTGTTTTATTAATAATGTTTGCTTTGATAATGCCCTTGTTGACTTAGGAGCTAGTGTTA
Organism: Tanacetum coccineum; assembly: GCA_026074375.1. Lineage (NCBI taxonomy): Eukaryota > Viridiplantae > Streptophyta > Magnoliopsida > Asterales > Asteraceae > Tanacetum > Tanacetum coccineum. The sequence goes on along the minus strand of BQNB010013498.1, from coordinate 2,157 downwards.
GTGCTATGCCTCTCTCGACCTACCTTAACTTAGGATTAGGCGAATTAGCTCACACTAAGTTGACAGTTGAATTAGCAGATAGGACTATGAAATATCCAAAAGGAATTGCTGAAAACTAACTAGCTGGAATTGGTAAATTTAATTTCCCTATAGACTTTATAATTCTAGATGTGCCCGAGGATATCAAAGTGCCCTTGATCCTCGAAAGACCATTTTTGTCTACCGCCCGTGTTAAGATTGATGTTTACAAAAGAAAGATTACTTTAAGGGTCGGGGAAGAAAGGATTGTTTTCACAAGTGTTAAACCTGCTAGTAGTTTAATTAAGAGGGTCTACATGCTAAGTTTGAAAGAGATAATGGAACTTGATTTAGAAGCTAGGCATATGGGAGAGACTTTGGTGTTAAATAGATCATTAGACCCTTTCTTGGAAGATTACATTGAATTAAATGATCTAAATAAACCATTTGAGCTTAGAAGAAATCAAGGAGATTATTTGATGCCAACCATTGAGGAAGGTGAGATAATTGAGGAATTTAGAACTAGGAGTGATGAACTTAATGTTGGAATTAATGATTACCCTAGTTATTGTAACTATGATAAGAAGATCTATATAGATTGTGCTCACAACTTAAAGTTTTCTTGCATGATAGGATTTGAATTTACACACGCTAACTTTTTCCCATTATTGTATGTCAATGTGATGTACAAAAAGTTTCATAATTCTATAATGAAAGAAAAGATGTTGTACAAAGGGAATAATGTAGTAGGAGCATTAATGAATGTGCCTATTTTTGTTGGAACCTTTTCTGTTATGACGGATTTTGCAGTTTTAGAAAATATGGATGATTATCGTGATGAAGGAATAGGCGATGTTATTTTTGGTGAACCATTTTTAAGAGAAGTTGGAATTAAAACAAGACAGTTCGAAGGGATGATTACCATTTACAATGGTGATAATGATGTAACTTAACAAATGGTGCAATCACATTTGAGGTTTGAACATCATACTAATAAGCAATGCAACAAGATTCCACCATTACTGAAGGTAAGTGAAGAGGAAAAGATGAATGGAATCTTACATCCGTACCAAAAGCTTAAGGGGTTCTATAAAGGAGTATTGGATTTAGGACCCGATTACATTCGAGATGCGAAGATGGAAGGATGGCTAATACGCGGGCACATTAGCGTGCATGAGATAGAATGAAAAGAGAAGTTGAAGAAAAGTCTAACTTAAAGACTTCGCTATAAACAAAAGTGCCTCCCAAGAGACAACCCAGAATGTTATTTAATCTTATCGAGTCTGTCTTCCCAGACATCAATACGGCATATCCGCTCCATACCATATGACGTATTGATTGTTTGGACGTTATCAGACTTTACTTTTTATGCACTTTAAAAACATTATTGTCAGTTCTGGCAATATGGCGTATTCATGCACATGATACGGCGTATTCACCAAAACTGACTCGTATTTAGTTTGTTTAGTTTAGTTTAAATTAACCGTAGGTACCAAGATAGGAATACACGTTTTTTCATATGTTTTATACAGGACCTTAGAAGCAAATAAATATCGACGAATATTGATGGAGAATTTACAAATCTAGAGATCTTAAAGTGTTGGAGTCTTGAAACTTCAAGGCGGCTGTTCAACACAATCTTGCTAATAAACTCAACATGGAGAATCTACCGAGCAAATATCAGGGGAGTTTCTCATTCTAATTTTTGTTAATTCTCGTATTTAATGTTTTATATATACAACGAGGATGTTGTATAATTCAAGTGGGGGTGGAATTAGGATGTTTACTTGTCTTAATTTTCACACTAAAATGCTTAAATTATGCTCAAATTTAAAAAAACTTCAAGCATACTTTTGTGAAATTACTTGATACATAACTCGCATACAATAACCCTTGTTAGATATTGTGAGGATTTAACCTTATCTGTTTCCAAATGTTTACCTAAATTCCACAAAAATATGAGTGTGTCGGTGATGTAGTAGACTTTAGAACTTGGCATGGTATATCTATTCGAGACCGTAATAATGAGTACTATGGATTTAGATGGAGTAACTTGTTTAAATTGGTAAATTTTAGGATTACACCCAAATTGCCTTTACATGTTGCTTATTAACAAACTACACCGGTTAGTTAACCCCC
>BQNB010013497.1:67500-77034 GCA_026074375.1 Tanacetum coccineum | reverse complement strand
TTTTCAGAAATCTGATCCGTTGATAAAACATAGGATCTGGGAAAAATCAATAGGCTTTGGGTATTAAGTGAAAATACTAGGTTTTAGCCCTATGTCTTGTGATCATTTTTCCGGTTGACTCAACTCGATTCGACGTCGGATGAATTAGTTATAGCCGAAATGGAAAAGGTGCGCAGATTTTGCACACCTGAAGTAAACGGCTATTATCTCTAGATTTTTGTATAGTAACCCCTAAATATGTAAAACTAAAAGTTGTAGAGGACTCAAATATCTAACCATGATCACTGGTTTGAGCTTCATCGGAGTTACGGTTTGTAAATGGCAACCATTTTACCGAGACTGATGTTGGCTGTCCAGAAATGGCCATGTATAAACTAAATAAATACCTCAAGCTCCTCCATGACTCACTACCACCTTCATCACCATGACCTCACCACCGCATCACCATCACTCCAGCACCTTACAAGCACCTCCATCACCACCTTGTAAGCTCCTTGTCACCAAAAACCCTCTAACACCCCACACCTTGAAAATCTACACTTCTAGCTCACAATACTTATCTCTAGGAATCCTTAGTCATTTATCTACATATCTTGATCTCTTCTCCAAGTGTCCTTGGCCTCTAAGGTGTAAAACTTGGGCACTAAGGCTCCATGGTCCCTATAAATAGCCGAATACCCCTTTCCATTCAAATCACACCTCAAAAACTTATATACTCATCAATGGAGTTCTAAATTAGATCAAGGAAGGTCAAGAGAAGTCCCTAAGCTCAGAATAGAAGCCAAGAAGCAAAAAAAACAAAGCGTTGAAGTCATTACTAGGCATACGAACCTGAAAACCCCATTTCGACCCATTTCTAGCTCAAGTAAGCTAAGATCTTGTTCTATAAGCTTATAATATGTATTAGAGTGTTCATAATACACTTAATAACATATATGAACTGTTGGATCCCTTACTGAATAGATCTTGAACTTTAGCTTGCAAAGGGTTTGCTACTTTAGATAAATCCAAAGCAACAATAATGAAACACTGATTTAACACTATTGATTATGCAGAAACTAATCAACAATGCTAAGAAGAACACAAGAAGATAACGACAGGTTAAAGTGGATAAAACTTTTGTAATAAACTTGAGATCTGAAACTAGGTTATAAGATTACAAAGACTAGATGCTAAGATTGGTAATCGTCTATTGAATCTTGTTGATCTATCTAAACTAACTATGATAGGGTCTCCTTTTTATACACCAGGAAACCGCTATGAGCTTATACAAAACAACGTATTATAGATCATAAAGCATATTCCAACTATTCTAAGATTTTCATGCAAATTTTTTTCTATTTCTAACTAACGGTTATCGCCTACAGACAGAACTTAACTATTCCATTAACCATGTACTTAACTTAATATATGAAACGTAACCAATGCATAACTATGCTATACTCTTAATTCTTACCATACTAGACAAGTGTAACTGTGCAGAAACTAACTATCTCTAACAAACAAAAATTAAGTTCTATGTAATACAAATTCCTAACACTCCACTCCTACCTAAACTCACACTTCACATTGTTAACTTCAAGATTTCTCTATCTTACGTTTTCTTCACTTAACGGCACATTTGAGGACTGTCAATCCAAACACTTCTCATTAATCATTTGCTTATCTTATGATAATATCTTATTGATGTTTGACATTTGTGAAGACATCAGTATACATAACACATTAGGCCTTTTACATCTATTAAACACATTTCATAAGACCGCTCTGCATCATAGCTCTAACAGCAAATCAACCCAACTATATATAGTTTGGCTTGTAATTTTTTGGCAAACTACCAGTCTCACGTATTGATGATAATTCCTTTTTACCATGAGTCGTTTAGGCCTATGAGACTTAGTCAATGACTTCATTGCAGTAAAACACGTGCATTGATAACCTTATATAAGTTTTTAGCAAACTATCATTCTTTAACGGTATTTGAGATCTCTTTAACCAGTAGCCCAGTCTTGCTTCTTCGAATTAAGCCAATGCGTTTTACGAGTGCACACACTACGGTGCATTGATTACAACATATTCACAATTTTTGGTAAAACTATCAACCATTAACGGATTTAAGAAGTCTTTAACCAAAGCCAATATGCTTTGGACTAGCCATTTCTTGATGTCTGTTAGAACAATGGTGAAACTATGACCATTTGTTGTGTGTTGAGCTAATACCAACACTAACAATCCTTTCTCACTTCATTACAGCTTCCAGATACCCAACCCATACCTTAAGACTACTGAGAATTCCAAATTATTCATCTTAACCAGCTTGCTTTTCAATCCATCTTTCAAAAAGTTAATATCAAACTTCATGCCATTGTTTCCATCTAGAAGCTTTCCACCTTAAGTGCCATGTACCTATGGCAAGAGTCATCTTCATAACAAGTGATATACTTTCTACTCGGCTAACATATATAATAGTAGTATCATCCAATTGGACTTACTGCTCTCATGTAACTGTGCACAATACAACACACATAATTAACCTCTAATTAATTCATACATCTCTGTTCGAAGTGGCACTAACCCAGAACAACATCATCACTAAGGAGGAGTGGATCGGTGGATCAAACATGGTCTTGAGATCACCCCAAAGTACTATGTCATACATCTCTTCAGGTCTATTTGCTCCATACTTCTTTATCACCAATCTGTACAATTCTGTAAGATCATCTCTTGAAAAGTCTTTAAGTATGGCTCCAAAACTCATATATATTTTATCAGAACCATCTCTTCTTATAATCTGATAAACAGCCTTTAGACCAGATTGAGGAATGATCTTCCAATCAACAATACTAGGAGGTTTTGTAGCAGTTGGAATAGCATCTATTCCAATCTCAGATTCTGATGAAGCACTTGTGACTTTATCCTTCATGAATGCTTCCCTTTCTTCTTCACTTTCATCCTGTGCAGTCTTGTCAATATGTATTCCTTTCCTTGCCTTTTGCTTCCTGATTTTACCTCTCTTCTTTACAGACTTCTCAATTTCTTCTTCCTTAGCAATCACTGGCTCTGTAATACTTTCTTCTAAGACTGAAACCTCTTCAATGGTCTTTTGTTTCTTTGAAAATTCTTGCTCCAGCTGAACACCTTGTCTCTTTACTCTTTCATCAGTTTCCATTGGCACAAAGTTTTCAATACTCTTCACCAGCTTTTCAAATTCAGTCTTGAGCTCATCAAAAGTAAGTTTCTTCAATTGAGTCAATTTCCATGAGCTTTGATTCTTGATGAAGGTACTCATATAATCTCTTTGTTGTGCCTGTGTCATTGGCTTGCTCCTTCTTGCCTTAGCCTTTTGTTCAGCATAGAACTTCTTTTTCTGATTTATCATTTCCACCATCCTTTTTGCAAAATCTTCACTAGTCATACTTTCTCCTTGTAGACTCTTGGTCAGTTCTGCATTTGCTTCAAGTTTTGCTCTGATGGTATCCCAATCCTCTTCTGTATAATACTGAGCAGCTTCTTGAACTTCAGCTTTTCTTTTCTTTTGTTGTTCTGATAATTCTTCCTCCTCTGAAATCCTTTTAGCTAGCAAAGCATCCAAATGAACTTGTCTTGCAGCCTCTTCCTCCTGTAATGCTTGCAATCTCATGGCTTCTGCAAGACCAGCTTCTTCTTGTTGAATTTGTGCTTTTGTTCTTTTGGTAGCTTGAATTTCTTCTGTAGTCATTGGAGCTTTTCCTTCTCTTTGACTTTTAATTGGAGAAGGAATTGTGACATTTATGGTTTGAACTACACTAGGAGTACTAACTGGTCCACTACCAGTACTAACTCCTAAGCTACCAGTATTAAAATCCTCATTGCCAGTATTAAAATCTTCACTGCCAGGATTAACTTCAATATCAGCATCCAAATCAGTACTAATATCTTTTTCAATTGACTTTGACCTTGTTTTCCTCTTATATCTTATACCCTTATCAGTTGACTTTGCTTTCTGAGAAATGACCTGTGATAAGGTTTTAGCTGCTTCCAAGGTTGTAGGACTAATATCTTGCTCTTGTACCTCCCCTGAAGCACTAATTTTTGTAGGAGTCACAAAATCTGTATCTTTTTTCCTTCATAGACTCTCTGACCAAAGAAACTAGAGGCTCATCATCAATATCTTGAATTTTCCTCCCCTGATTCTCTGTTTCTTCATCCTCTGAGTCAGACACAACCACTTTCTTTGTCTTTCTTTTCAAGGCTACTTCCAGAGACTTCACCCTTTCAACTAGAGTGAGAACTGCTTTCCCATAGGTAGTCTTTGTCTGATGCAGCTCTTTCTCCAAATTAGCAATCCTGGTGACCAGCTTAGGTACAAGGACCATCAATTCCTTTAGTTGCAAGCTATCCTCAGCACTTCCTGAAGTGTGACCTTCATGGAGAGGTGCTTCATGGGACTTGAGTGGAGACTCATGTATGTTACCACTGTCCAACCCTGCATCTAAGCCAAAGGTTGTAGTGGTAGCTCCCTCAGTACCAACCCTCACACCAGTGGTGGTTACCTCATCTGCTACATGGGTGAAAGTAGGACCCTGAGACTGAGGAATCTCAGTATCTTGTCTAGCAAGTTGCTTAGGTGGTGATGGTTGTGGAAGTGGTTCATTGGTAGATGGAATTGTTGGTTGAGATGTGGATGAGACTGGATCAGTAGGTATGTGTTGGGGTTCAGCTGGGATTGCTGAGCCTTCACCTTGATCCTCGGCTGTACCTGCTAACATTGCAGGCAGCAATGGTACATAATCACCTGCATATCCCCTTTTCATATTTGCAAAAAGCTTTTTAGTCAAAGTTGGGGCTAAATACTTTCCATTATTTTCAGTAGTGATACCCAAAATCATTTGCAAAAATCTTGGATACATCAGAAATTTAGTATTACTCTCTATGTTATGAACCATGCCATCAAAAATCAACTTTGAAAAATTATAAACCCTATTACTAGATAGACAGATCAATGCAGTAGCAATAGGACTACCAAATTGATCCCATCCACCAGACTTAGGGCTTAGGCAGTGTAGAATGGTGTGAATTAAAAATTTCCATTGGGGTGTAAAATTCTTTTTCCAAAAAGTTAGTTTGCCCTCAGAAACATACCCCAATGTTGCCAACCCATCATAAATTTCAGCATCAGGTAAATTACTAATACCTGCTGCATCTGCCAATTGAAGTTTACTTCTGACAGATGCCTCAGTAATAGTATATTCCTTATTATCAATGGATGCTACTAATTCTGGAGTCCCATTAGCAAGTGTTCTGACTGTAGCAGTCTGCCAGAACTGTTTGACTAGGGAATCATAGATAGTGGGATTATGAGTTAAGGCATACCTTAGAGAAGTACCTTTGAGAAAATCCACTATCTCAGTGAAGCCCACACTTTCATTGGGTTTCTTAAGAAAAGCGACCATGTTATGCTTGTCTGAATACTTTAAAGTGGTCATCTTGAAGTCTTGAAGAATAGAAGTTGTGAATAATCGAGTGTGAGTGCTGGGTTTGGTTCGTTTAAGTAACTAAGTACTGGTAGAGAGGGGCAATTGAATTTATATTGATGAGAAACAAGTTTGTTATGGTCACACTAAAAAAAGTAGTTTCTTTATAGGAAAGAAAAATGATTTAATGAATAAAATTCAGTAATTATCCAAATAGGAAACCTATATGAGAGGTAATTGCCGTAAAAATCTCTAACGGTAATATTTAAACAGGGAAAATCAATATTCCCTCACTCGTACCAATGTCATTACAGTATTAATATTGTCTACAGAATTACTTTTTGGTCTATCTGGTATTAAATATGATTACATCCAGTAGTGAACTTTCATCTACCACAGTATTAATAAATGACATGACCTAGTATTAACCTTTGTTCTACTAGAATTAAGCACTTACAACCCAGATATGAGAGAAATTACTGGCACAACTTCCATCCATTCTCAAATCCATGCTGTTCCTAAAAAAGTTAGCCCACAACAAGAAAAATACTACAAAACATGTTCATAAGACAGTATTAACTTGAACTAAATATCCTAACTACTAGAATTAATACCCTAGCAGTATTAATTCTAACTACAAGTACTAATGACAAGTATAAACTTTACAATGTAAAACTCCTCGCAATGTAGTACAGTTTACATTCCCAAGGCTAACCACCAGGACGTTATCTTATGACATTCAAATCCTTTGGTGAGAAGGTTTGCAACATATGTGTCAGTATGGAATCTTGTAAACATCATATCAATTTTTTCTCATAGGAGCAATCCTGATGAAAGTGATGTCGAATTTCAATGTGCTTGGTCCTTGAGTGATAGACAGGATTCTTGACTATACATATGGTACTTTCATTATCAATATGGATTTTGGTGTTCATGAAATTAAAGCCATAATCCATCATCTGATTCTATATCCATAGTACTTGCCCACATACGTTTAGCTAGCTTTGGAACATTTTCCCTTAATAGAGAATTTGCCTACAAAATCATCTGCTTCTTGCATTGCCAAGAAATCAGTCTTCTACCAAGAAATTGACAACCACCTGTTGTTGATTTCCTGTCAAGACTAGCGCCTCCATAATCACTGTCTGAGAAAGCTTCTAGTTCAAAAGGAGAATCCATAGGATACCATAACCCTATTTTGGGTTGATGTTTAAGGTACCTAAAAATCCTTTTTATTGCATTTAAGTGTGAAGCTTTTAGAGTGACTTGAAACCTTTGCACATGCAAGACAGCAAAACATAATTGTCTAGCTAGATGCAGTTCAAAAATACATTTGGGAAAACAAATCATATGACATATAGATATGACTTCTAATATAAAACATCATTCATCTTTGATCCAGGGGTTAGTAGTCTCATTAGAGTAGTAGTTGTTTGGTTGGACAAAAAGTCATAACTTCTGAAGGTGTCGTACATGACTTGTCTTGAATAATAACGGATTCTCGCAGGGTGTTGTTTCACTTGTAGTCCCAAAAAGAATGTGAGCTCACCCATGGAGCTCATCTGGAATCTTTTGTGCATATAATCTTTCAAATCGCTATACACATAGACTGTGTTATAGAAAACCTAAAAATATGCATCCAATTACACTTAGACTAACCTAATGTCACTCTTGTTTTTCTGGATAAATTATTGTTTTGTCATATGGTTACCTCTTTCCTGAAACCATTTTTATGAGTAAAGAAGAAAGTGTCTCATACCAAGCTCTAGGTGCTTGATGTAGACCATAAAGAGCTTTGATCACCTTATAGACTTTGTTTGGATGAGCAGGATCAACAAAGCCTGGAGGTTGTTGAACATATACCTCCTCGCTAATAGTTCCATAGAGAAATGCACTTTTAACATCCATTTGGTAGACAGTGAATCCCATGTATGATGCAAAGGCTAAAAATAACCTAATTGCCTCTATCATGGCAACTGGTGCAAAAACCTCATCATAATCTATACCATCCTCCTGTCTAAACCCTTGTGCTATAAGCCTTGATTTGTTTTTCACAACAATACTTCTCTCATCTCTCTTATTTACCTTTTTCCCATATGGCAAATCAACAAGTACCTAAACCTTCTGTAATTTAAACTGTAGCAATTCCTCTTGTATTGCTTCTACCCAGCTTTCATCTTGTAAGACTTGTGATGGTCTTTATGATTTGTTCTGTTCTGATTATAGATGTAGCTTACCAAAGCTTGTTGTACTGAAGAAGCCTTTTGGATCTTTCCTCTTGTTTGAACTGCTGATTTAGGATCTCCTAGAATTTAACATTTAGGGTGATTTGATCCTTATGACTTTGAGTGTGGTGGAATAGGACTAACATCAATGGGTGTTATCCATATTGTTGAAATAGCCTCTGCGAAGGCTATATCATATCATATGCTCCTCTGAATATTGCCATCAATTGGAAATGCATTTGAACATCTGTCTAAGTCGGATATTTGGATCAATGGGTAGATCAGCATAGGGCGAGTAGATGCATAAATAGTATTTGTCCTCAAGATAGACTAAAAGATGATTCAACAGCATGTGCACCTGTGGGTATATTATGTAATTACTAGCAGCACTAAATATGTGTTGTGTTGGCTTCAGTATTCAACTGATGGCTACCAGTATTGTTGTTAATACCGGTTAGCTGAGCTTCCCTCTTTGTAGATTGCACTTTTCCTCTTTATCTTCAAAGGCTTGCCTTGTAGATTCATCCACAGGGCTTGCGCTGCCATTTATTGAGCCAACTCCTCTAAGATCATCTTTAAGGCTTTGTTCAGCTGCAATATCTTCTTGTGATCTGTTCTCCTTGTCATTAGGAGCTTTTTTTAGAAGATTTTTCTTGTGCGTCTTGAATAACATTTTATAGAATCCTTTTGGGTCTATGAGGATATGTAATGGAAGCCAGTATGTTATCCTGAGTAGGATCTTATATTTTCTGATGAACCTTGCACACTAAGATTCTTGTGTAACCTGCATCCATAGTTATTTGATTTTTTTCATACAAGGATATAGTTCATTTGTGTTTGTTAGAAAATCAAGATCAAAACATCCAATCAGGGACACTTCCTGCACATGAGGTTGATATTTAAGAAATCATTGTGCATAGTTCTCTTCGACTCTTTTGGTTCGTTTGGTGTATACTCTAAAAGCTCTTACTGTTAGTAGAGTTTCCAAGGCAAATAGCTTCATTCTGATTTCCATTTAAATTTTCCCAAGGGTCTAGGTGTTCAAAAGGTCAAGGGCACCCAAAGGTCTCATAAAAGCTAATACTAGGTGGTTTACCTATTAATAATTATAACGGTGTCTTATTTTGTGGTTTTGTCACTAATAGCCCTATTTAGTACTAGCAAGCAGTGATACTGTCTCTGCCTTAAAATGGGATAGGGTAAAAGTGAGTTGCTTAGAATAGTTTAGCTGTCTCAATAGGGTCCTATTGTTCCTTTCTGCAACACATTTTGTTTGTGGAGTTCATGCTACACTAAACTCCTATTTTTCCCTTTCTTTGCACTATTTCATCCATAAGCATGGTTCTTAAATTCTGTCCCATGATCTCATCTAATGATTTTTAAATTTGTGGTTCAAATGGATTTTTCTAAGCCTAGTGATAAATTTATAAAGGCTCTCATTTGTTTCATCCATTGTAGCTAAGCAAAAAATCCTAACCACATCTGCTTGATTTCATCAGTCAAACCAAACAATACTTTTTCTTATTAATACTTTCTACTGAGGACATGGTCCAAAATAAGTCCTATGATAGTAATTCTATGGGCTTCTGTGGTTCTTTCTATTTTGGCCTTACAGGAGGCCTTATGTTGCTTACCCTTCTTGCCAGCAACCACAATTTTACAAGTGTGGTCTTTTCACAAAAACTTTGGAAGGTAGGCCTTCTAATAGGTGTCCTTAACAAGTTTTGTTTAATTTTTGAAATTTCATGAAACTAACTCGCGTGATAATTTAGGCTTATCTGTTGTCTGCATTTGCATATCAACAAAGTCTATACTCTAGGAAGGAACTAATGTTCTTTAAAATCCAAACTGTTACA
>BQNB010013497.1:0-22500 GCA_026074375.1 Tanacetum coccineum | reverse complement strand
CAAAAGTAAGTTTCTTCAATTGAGTCAATTTCCATGAGCTTTGATTCTTGATGAAGGTAATCATATAATCTCTTTGCTATGCCTGTGTCATTGGCTTGCTCCTTCTTGCCTTAGCCTTTTGTTCAGCATAGAACTTCTTTTTCTGATTTATCATTTCCACCATCCTTTTTGCAAAATCTTTACTAGTCATACTTTCTCCTTGTAGACTCTTGGTCAGTTATGCATTTGCTTCAAGTTTTGCTCTGATGGTATCCCAATCCTCTTCTGTATAAAACTGAGCAGCTTCTTGAACTTCACCTTTTCTTTTCTTTTGTTGTTTTGATAATTCTTCCTCCTCTGAAATCCTTTTAGCTATCAAAGCATCTAAATGAACTTGTCTTGCAGCCTCTTCCTCCTGTAATGATTGCAATCTTATGGCTTCTGCAAGACAAGCTTCTTCTTGTTGAATTTGTGCTTTTGTTCTTTTGGTAGCTTGAATTTCTTCTGTAGTCATTGGAGCTTTTCCTTCTCTTTGACTTTTAATTGGAGAAGGAATTATGACATTTATGGTTTGAACTACACTAGGAGTACTAACTGGTCCACTACCAATACTAACTCCTAAGCTACTAGTATTAAAATCCTCATTGCCAGTATTAAAATCTTCACTGCCAGGATTAACTTCAATACCAACATCCAAATCAGTACTAATATCTTTTTTAATTGACTTTGACCTTGTTTTCCTCTTATATCTTATACCCTTATTAGTTGACTTTGCTTTCTGAGAAATGACATGTGATAAGGTTTTAGCTGCTTCTAAGGTTGTAGGACTAATATCTTGCTCTTGTACCTCCCCTGAAGCACTGATCACAAAATCTGTATCTTTTTCCTTTATAGACTCTCTGACCAAAGAAACTAGAGGATCATCATCAATATCTTGAATTTTCCTCCCCTGATTCTCTATTTCTTCATCCTCTGAGTCAGACACAAACACATTCTTTGTCTTTCTTTTCAAGGCCACTTCCAGAGACTTCACCCTTTTAACTAGAGTGAGAATTGCTTTCCCATAGGTAGTCTTTGTCTGATGCAGCTCTTTCTCCAAATTAGCAATCCTGGTGACCAGCTTAGGTACAAGGACCATCAATTCCTTTAGTTGCAAGCTGTCCTCATCACTTCCTGAAGTGTGACCTTCATAGAGAGGTGCTTCATAGGACCTGAGTGGAGTCTCATGTATGTTACCACTGTGCAACCCTGCATCTAAGCCAGAGGTTGTAGTGGTAGCTCCCTCAGTACCAACCCTCACACCTGTGGTGGTTGCCTCATCTGCTACATGGGTGAAAGTAGGACCCTGAGACTGAAGAATCTTAGTATTCTGTCTATCAAGTTGCCTAGGAGGTGATGGTTATGGAAGTGGTTCATTGGTAGATGGAATTATTGGTTAAGATGTGGATGAGACTGGATCAGTAGGTGTGTATTGGGGTTCAGCTGGGATTGCTGAGCCTTTACCTTGATCCTCAGCTGCGCCTGCCAACATTGCAGGCATCAATGGTACATAATCCCTTACATATCCCCTTTTCATATTTGCAAAAAGCTTTTTAGTCAAAGTTGGGGCTAAATACTTTCCATTATTTTCAGTAGTGATACCCAAAATCATTTGCAAAAATCTTGGATACATCAGAAATTTAGTATTTACAATGCAAACCTCCCCTCAAATGTAGTTATAGGTTTAACATCCCAATGCTAACCACCAGGAAGTTAAATCTTGTGACATCAAATCCTTTGGTGAGAAGGTCTGTAACACTATTGTCAGTATGAATCTTGACAACATCTATCAATCTTTTCTCATAGCAATCCCTTATGAAGTGATGTCAAATTTTAACGTGCTTGGTCCTTGAGTGATAGACAAGATTCTTGACTATACATATGGTACTTTCATTAACAATATGGATTTTGGTGTTCATGAAATTAAAGCCATGATCCATCATCTGATTTTGTATCCATAGTACTTGCCCACAATAGTTAGCAGCTGCAACATATTCCGCCTCAGTAGTAGAATTTGCCATAATCGTCTGCTTCTTGCATTGCCAAGAAATCAGTCTTCTACCAAGAAATTGACAACCACCTGTTGTTGATTTCCTGTCAAGACTGGAGCCTCCATAATCACTGTCTGAGAAAGCTTCTAGTTCAAAAGGAGAATCCCTAGGATACCATAACCCTAGTTTGGGTTGATGTTTGAGGTACCTAAAAATCCGTTTTACTGCATTTAAGTGTGAAGCTTTTAGAGTGACTTGAAACCTAGCACAGGCACAGACAACAAACATGATGTCTGGCTTTGATGCAGTCAAATACATCAGGGAACCAATCATAGACCTATAGATATGCACATCTACATCTACACCATCTTCATCTTTGACCAGGGGCTTATTAGACTCAATAGGAGTAGTAGCTGTTTTGATGGAACAAAAATCAAACTTCTTAAGGATGTCAGCTACCTACTTATCTTGACTAATAAAGATTCCTTCAGGTTGTTGTTTCACTTGTAGTCCCAAAAAGAATGTGAGCTCACCCATGGAGCTCATCTGGAATCTTTTGTGCATACAATCTTCAAACTCAATACACATAGACTGTGTAGTAGAACAAAAAATGATGTCATCCACATATACTTGGACTAACATAATGTCACTCTTATTTTTCTTGATAAACAATGTTTTGTCTATGGTACCTCTCCTGAAACCATTTTCCAGTAGGAAAGAAGAAAGTGTCTCATACCAAGCTCTAGGTGCTTGATGTAGACCATAAAGATCTTTGATCACCTTTTAGACTTTGTTTGGATGAGTAGGATCAACAAATCCTGGAGGTTGTTAAACATATACCTCCTCTCCAATAGTGCCATAGAGAAATGCACTTTTAACATCCATTTGGTAGACAGTGAATCCCATGTATGATGCAAAGGCTAAAAATAACCTAATTGCCTCTATCCTGGCAACTGGTGCAAAAACCTCATCATAATCTATACCTTCCTCCTGTCTAAACCCTTGTGCTATAAGCCTTGCTTTGTTTTTCATAACAATACTTCTCTTATCTCTCTTATTCCTGAAGACCCAGTTTGTGCCAATTACCTTTTCCCCATATGGAAAATCAACAAGTACCCAAACCTTCTGTAATTTAAACTGTAGCAATTCCTCTTGCATTGCTTCTACCCAACTTTCATCTTGAAAGGTTTGTGATATGTTCTTGGGTTCTTCTTGGGAGAGAAAACATGCGAACAGACAGTTCTGATGGTCTTATGATTTGTTCTGTTCTGATTATAGATGTAGCTTACCAAAGCTTGTTGTACTGAAGAAGCCTTTTGGATCTTTCCTCTTGTTTGAACTGCTGATTTAGGATCTCCTAGAATTTGACCTTTAGGGTGATCCTTATGAACTCTGAGTGTGGGAATAGGACTAACATCAATGGTGTTATCCATATTGTTGAAATCAGCCTCTGCACCCACATCATCATCATCATAAGCTCCACTGAATATGCCATCATTTAGAAATGCATTTGAAACATCTTCTAAGTCAGGCATATTTGGATCAGTGGGTAGACAGCATTAGGGAGAGTAGATGCATCAATAGGTATTTGTGCTCCAAGATAGACAAAAGATGATTCACCAGCATTTGCACCTGTAGGAGGCTAGCAACACTATCATATGGTGTGTTGGCAGTATTAATAGATGGCCTACCAGTATTAAGTTTGTTAATACTGGTAGCCTGAGCTGCCCTCTTTGTAGATGCACTTTTCCTCTTTTCTTCTTCAAAGGCTTGCCTTGTAGCATCATCCACAGCTTGAGCAGCCATTTCTTGAGCCACCATCCTCTCAAGATCATCTTTCAAGGCTTGTTCAGCTGCAATATCTTCTGAATCCAGTTCACCCTTGTCATTAGGAGCATTTTCAGAAGATTTTTCTTGTGCGTCTTGAATAACATCTTCTACTGGAATCCTTGGTCTATGAGGATGTAATGGAAGCAGTATGTACTCCTGAGTAGGTTCTTTATCTTTTCCTGATGAACCTGCAACATAAGATTCTTGTGTACCTGCATCCACAGTTATTTGATTTTCTACACTAACAGGGATATAGTTCATTGTGTTGGTTAGAAAATCAAGATCAAACATCCAATCAGGACCACTTCCTGCCACATTAGGTTGATATTCAAGAAAATCAATGTGCAAGTTCTCTTCTACTCTTTTGGTTCGTTTGTTGTATACTCTAAAAGCCTTACTAGTAGTAGAGTATCCAAGCAAATAGCCTTCATCTGATTTCCCATCAAATTTTCCCAAGGGATCTAAGGTGTTCAAAATGGTCAAGGGGCACCCAAAAGGTCTCATAAAACTAATACTAGGTGGTTTACCTATTAATAGTTCATAAGGTGTCTTATTTTGAGGTTTTGTCACTAATACCCTATTTAGTACATAGCAAGCAGTGTTTACTGCCTCTGCCCAAAATGGGATAGGTAAAAGTGAGTCTGCTAGCATAGTTCTAGCTGCCTCAATAAGGGTCCTATTTTTCCTTTCTGCAACACCATTTTGCTGTGGAGTTCTAGCCACACTAAACTCCCTTTTTATCCCTTTCTTAGCACATAATTCATTCATAGCATGGTTCTTAAACTCTGTCCCATGATCACATCTAATGATTTTAACTTTGTGGTTCAATTGGTTTTCTAAGCCTATGATAAATTTATAAAGGATCTCATTTGTTTCATCCTTAGTAGCTAAGAAAAATACCCAACTAAATCTGCTAAAATCATCAGTCACAATCAAACTGTACTTCTTCTTATTAATACTTTCTATTGAGACAGGTCTAAACAAATCTATATGAAGTAATTCTAAGGGCTTTCTGATGGTTATTTCTAACTTGGCCTTACAGGAGGCCTTATATTGCTTACCCTTCTTGCAGGCAACACAAGTGTGGTCATTCACAAAAACTTTGGAAGGTAGATCTCTAACTAGGTGTCCCTTAATAAGTTTGTTTATATTTTTGAAATTCACATGACCTAATCTCCTGTGCTACAATTTAGACTCATATGTTGTTTCATTTGCATATAAACAAGTTATATCTCCAGAAAGAACAATGTTCTTTAAATCCAAATTGTACACACCATTCTGTCTAGGAGCTCTAAGTACAACTTGATTTTCATCAAAAAGCTTAAAGCTAGGAGACAGAATAAGGCATTCAGTCAGTGTCATAAAGAGGAAACTATTTTTCTTGTCACACATTTATGAGACAGAAAAATGTTAAACTTAAGTTCATCTACAAAATAGACATTTATGCCAGTCGAAATTAGCAGTTTTGATTTACCTTTACCCGTTTTTACCTCCTTTAGGATCACTGCCAAAAAGCCCACAAAAAAGCCTCCATTATAATCTTCATAGTCTGAAAGATAAGCTTTGTTGCCAGTCATATGGCTAGAACAACCACTATCCACTACTGCATGATCCTGTAAAAATATCTCTGGATTGCCCTGCACAAAAAGTAAGAGAAATTAGTGTCTCTTAGGGACCCAAGTCACCACAGACTTGGAAATCCCTTTTGGATCAACATACTCAAACTTCTTGAGCATGAATGATCTATTTTCTTTGGATTCATGATCTATGTAATTTCTCTTAGGCCTCCAAACCCACCTTGATTTCTTAACAGCTCTATCCATTTTACCCTCACCAGTGCTAATTACTGCTCTAGTCCTAGCATTGGTCATATTGTTAACCCCATAAGTTTTAACATTTTGTTTTAAGTATGTGGGTCTAAAAACTGGTTTTGTGTAATAAGACCTCTTGATTGGTAAAGATGAGGCTCTTGGTCTTACATTGTCCATTCTTGGGTAAATTGTCTAACAACACTACTAGTTTGTGCTGTTTTTGGAGCAAATAGTCTAGCAGTACTAATAGGCCTAGCAGTACTAACAGGCCTAGCAGTACTAACAGGCCTAGCAGTACTAATAGTTTGTACTGCCCTTTTCTCATTTGGCCTAACAGGATTAACCAAACCTATTCTGGTTAGTACTCCTGATGGGACAAAAGTTCTTCTTGCTTGAGGGTAATTCAATTTATTTGAAAATTTTTGATGATTAACCCTTTTAGTATTATCCCATACTGGTTTGACCACCCTTTGACCAGTATTGACCACATTTTTCAGCTTAGGTTCTAGTCTCTTTTTGTCATAAAAATCACAATCTTTGATCAAATGGTCAGTGCTCTTACAGACAAAGCAAGCTTTTATTTTCTTAAATTCAATTCCTGCTTTCTTAGAAGTTTTACCAATTTTATCAACTTGAGTTTTAACTGTTTGAGTTTCATTGGTCTTAACAGGACTAACTTCAGACACATCATCCTCATCATCTGAGTTCTAGTCCTCAATAATGACTTTATCTTTGTTAATGTTTGGTATAGATACAACTGATTCATTGGCAGACTTAGGTTTTTCAACATTTACTTCATTTGTATTACCTACAGTCTTACTAGTTTTAGATTTACTAGTGTCAGCATTAACTTCAGTTGTTTTTTACTCAATTATTTTCTTTCTAATGGCATATTCATCTAAACCTGCAAATGATATGTCAGCTCTTGGGGTTAGGAAGTTCCCTGTTATAGGAAGGGGAACAGCATGATACCCATCTGCTTTGGAAAACCTATCATTTGCTGGTGTGGACTCTTCATCACTAGATCTGACCTCAAAAACACTCATACTGATCTCACTATCAGTTTTAGACTTGTCACTCATTTCATTCAATTGTGTGCCATATCCTAAACCATTTTTATCATGGGCACTCATTTGACTGTTGAGTAAAATATTAAGACTCTTAGATGATTCTTCCCATTTTGCTATCTTAATATTCAACTCATCTCTTTCCTTAACAACTTTCTCTAATTCCATGCTTAGGTTATTTATTTTTAATTCTTTGCATTTAAGCTCATAGTTTTGAAACTCATATTTTTCACCCTAAGCCATTTCATTGTTTTCATGTCCAAGTATCCTAGATTCTAGTGACTCTAAGGCTAATTCATAACCCTGAATTTCTAGTCTGGCTCTGTTATGTTTTTCTCTTTCACTATCATAGTTCTTTTGAATAGTTTTAAAAAATTCAATACATTGTTTAGAACAGTTTTATACCTCATTGTCAGAAGAACTTGATGAACTTGAAGAGGAGATGGCCATTAAAGCATAATTGACTGGTTCATCAAAATCATTGCTCCAGTCATATCCTCCTAGACCATCTTGAGCCACCAGTGCTTGTGATGAAAGTTCATTTGTTGGTGCATTTCTTCTGCCATTATCACCATAAGGCCTTTTCCCTTGGTTCCTTCCTGAGTTACATTCCCTGGCAAAATGCCCTTTTCTGTGACAGTTGTAGCACTCAACTTTTGACTTATCCAAGCTAACATGTTGTTTTCCTTTGAAATCTAAGTTCCTTCCTGTCTTTTGAATGAATTTCTTCACTCTGACAGTCAACATAGCCACCTGCCATCTAAGATCCAATTCTTCTAAGTCATCTTCATCAATCTGCTGCAAGTCCTCATTTTCAAGTAGAGGACTGGTTGTCTGTTGTGCAAAGAAAGAGCACATTACTTCATCAGCACATGGGGTAGATGAAACCTGACTAGTTCCTCCAGCAGTACTAACCCCAAAATCTCCATTGGCAGTACTAACTTCATTAGTTCTGCTAGTATTCTTAGAGGACAGAAAAGCCAAGTTCTGAGAGGTAGTTGTGGAGCTTGATGACCTTTTCATCTCATCTTCATAGACCCTAAGGTTGTTATAGAGATCATCAATATCAGTTTGGTCTATGTCTGGCTTATTTCTCATGATTAAGGCAATTTGACTCCATGAAGGGGGAAGACTTCTTAGAAACTTTTGATTGATATCTTTCTTTGATACTGGAGCAGCATAAACTTCTAATTGACTTATGAGCTTTTGGAACCTATCATAAGCCTTATCTAGACTTTCATTTGGTGCAGTAGTGAAGTTTTCAAACTGATGTTTTAGTACATTCTTCTGCATCTTTTTGGATTCTTCATTTCCTCCAAACCTTGATTTGATTGCCTCCCAGAGAGATTTAGCATCTCGAACATTATGAAACTTAAGGAGATATTCATCAGGTATTGCTAAAAGCAAGATGCTCTTAACTCTTTCCTGATTCCTTTTGGCAGCCAGTTGTTTTGCAGTTTTAGGAACAGGAGGAGCAGAAGGACCAGATTGATCTCCTGTTGGTGCAGGTTCTTCTTGGAGATCTCCATTGACAATTATGTCCCATAGGTTGTGATCTATGTGACAGATATATTGTCACATTCTCATGCTCCAAATATCATATTCTCCCTTCTTGATGATAGGGATCTTCATTGCTGTGATAGTTGGTAGAGGACTGTCTTGTTCTGCCATCTTACTGGTGTAGATCTGCTTCAAACAATAGAGTTCTTCTTATTCAGAGTTTCCATACAAGCTCTGATACCACTTGTTAGATCTCTTACTGAATAAATCTTGAACCTTTAGCTTGTAAAGGGTTTGCTACTTTAGATAAATCCAAAGCAACAATACTGACCACTGAGTTAACACTATTGATTATGCGGAAACTAATCAACAATGATAAAAAGAACAGTATTAAATAACACAAGAAAACTTTGTATTATAACTTGAATCTGACTAGGTTACAGATTACAAAGAGTATGATTGCTAATATGATCTCTATTGATCTATATCAACTAACTTATGACTAGGGTTCCTTTTATACACCAAGGAAACCCTAATGGGCTTTACAAAATGCGTATAGAGATCATGCATATCTTTTCCTAAGATATATCATGCATATCTCTAACTCTAACTAACTTCTTCATAAGCAGACTTAACTATTACATAACCAGTACTAACTTATAATGAACTACCAGTACTAACTATGCTAACTCTTCTACCAGTAGTAACTAGTGTACTGGCAGAACTAACTATATAACAAACAGAATTAAGTCTTGTATACATAAATCCTAACAAAATATGTTTGTTTGGTGTTTTTATGTCTTGCAGGTAAAACGGATTGAAAACGGTGCAAAACGGGTATATACGGGTTTGTTTCGATCAAGAGTGCCTATTATTCAAAATGAATACAAAGTCGTGAAAAGTCCTCGAGCATACCATTGGAAAGAGCGCGAGAAAATGAGTCCAACGATGCCCTCGAATTTTATTGGGCCAGCCCGTAACCTATTTTATAGGCCGAACCAGCCCAAGCCCAACTAAAGCCCAAAGAATAGCCCAACAAAGATTTATTTAAATCTGAATTATGAAGGGATGACGTCAGGTGACATCATCGTCAAGAGGATACAAATTAAATCAGAAAATAACATGTGGTGGCGCACTACGAATGTGAGAACGAATAAAAAGCCTGCACGTGGCGGGACATTTTTATATCTAAAAGTTCATTTCATTTGCAATGTAAAGAAAGAATCAAACGGACTAAAATCATGCGTACGAACGAAGCTATGAGAAGAGCCACGTGTCATTCGTCCACCGGCTGGATCAACTGCAAATTTTCACTGAATCCGTGTGACACTAAATACAAGCCAATGATTGGCTAAATGATACCTTAATGATTGGTCCAATTTTATTCTTCTACCCCTTCTTTCCCTATAAAAGACACACCGCTCCCCTCATTTTGGGGGACTTAGGATTTTTTTTGTTTTAAAAGTTTCTTTTTTATTGATTTTAGCTTATCAATGTTTTAGGTTTTGCTTATTTCAAATTTCTGTTTATTGTATCACGTTTAAATCTTCAACTTATTGAGATATTGTATTAAGGATGATGTGAGCTTAATAAAAATCATGGTTTGTTTATTTTTGTGCTTATTTGTTTGTTTTCTTACATTCGCAAGTGTGCTTATTAAATAAGCTATTTTCATCAGTTTATTGTCTCAGCTTATTCTTTCAAAACTTCTTAAAAGCCTTTAGACGTCTCCTATAAGCTCTTATAAGCTTATTCGATTTCATCTTTTATGTTTTTAAGCAAGTTTGTTTGTAATAAACTACAATAAGCTCGAATCTAGCTTATTTTTGTTCTTATATTGTTCTAGTGTTATTAGAAGCTCGTATTATCTCATATAATAAGCCCCTAAATAGCTTATTAGAATTCATTTAAGCTTATAGTGCTTAGTTCTAATTTTTCGTAGCTTATTGCTTTAGGATTTAAGTCGTTAAGTGCTTTTAGCTTATTATAATTCCTTGTTGCTGCTCTTGTATGCTTATTAGTGCTTCTTGATTGCTTATTAGTAGTTCTTAATTAGTTATTTGTCTCGTTAAGAAATTAGTGCTTATTCAAATTTAGTTGTTTAAGTTTTAGTGAAGATTTTGCTATCTAAATTTCTACTCGTGGCTTATTTGAATTAAGTTGGTCGTTGGATTGTTATCATAGCTTTTTCCCTAAGCTCTCCGTATACTTCAGCTTATTTCTAGCTAGAGCTTATTTGTTTTAACTTCTTAGGATGCGTTTGGTTTGTTGAAATTTATTTTGGGCCTTTGTTAGCTGTTGGGCCTGTTGGTTTATAGAAATTAAATAGGGCCTGCTTGCGTTTGGGCCTGGTTTATTGGACTAGTTAATTAGGGGTGCGTTTGATTATTTGATTTAGGCCTAGCAGATTACAGCTGTTATAACTAATTAATGCTAACAGTTTGTTGATTTTGTGATTTGCTTTTTGGTACCGGTCAACTTATGAGGCGTGGAGCTTAAGGGTTTATTTAGCTAGACCAAATTAGATTATTTACTTTAGCTAAATAAATCGGGTGGTATTCGTTTATTTGCGGGTCTTTAATTCGGTTCAATTTCCTATTCTTTTTAAATTAATCAGTGTAGTTTAGTTTAAAATGTTTAGTTTTGCTTATTTGATCATTATGCGTAGTGAGTAGTTTAATTTTATGCTTGTTAAGTAAATGGGTGTTTAGTGAATTAAGTTTGGAATTTAATAAGTGATTAGTGATTAATAATTTGTATAAATTATTTAGTTTAGTGTTTTATTTAGTCAAATAGGCAAAATCCGTAAGATTAAGTAGGCATTAAATTAGTAATCAATTTCCCGATAAAAAGTCATTTTCAATATTAAGCCAACGTTTTGAGGATCGATTTATTAGACGGAAATTAGTTCATCATTAAACTCGAAAATTTCACACTTAAGAATCTAAACATTTTTACTTGACAAGCATATTTTTTTAATATATCTTTCATCTTATTAGCTTGCTTGTTAATTAGTTCAATCTAGTATTTCAATTTAATTAGTCTTAAAACAAAATAAAAAATATTTGATATTCGAGCATCAAACAAAATACTTACGTGGATTTCAAATTCATCTCTAGTCGGGATACGACATCCGAAGGATTAATTATTACTTTTCCTAAAGTAATTTTCATATCTAATGGGAAATACTATATATTATTACGACACGCGTTTGACGTATATTAAAATGGCGCCGCTGCCGGGGAGGGGTGTACGATTTTCACGTGGTGTTTGAAGTTAGTGCCTTGAAGATCCTTTCTTCGGAAAGTTTATTTTCGTGCTTATTAAAAATATAAAAATCCAAAAATATTTTCCTTTTTATTTTTATTTTTTCCCTTTCTTTTATAAATATTAAAAATACCAAAAATATTTTTATTTTTATTTTTATCTTTATAAAAATCTAAAAAATATTCTTCGTTATCCTCTCAATCGTTTAATTCTTTTCTCTTTCTCTTCTCTTATTGTTTAATTCTTATCTCTTTCTCTTCTCATACTGTGTAATTCTTCATGATGTTCTTTTCTTCCTCTCATTCCCATGATCCTCGGACCATGGAAGATTTTTATCGACCGTCACTTATCGGTAGAGGTGGACCGATCGTTCCGACAACCGTTCCGGGAACCGATTTTGTATTGAAAAATCATTTGGTTCAACTGCTTCGGCATAATTGTCAATTTCATGGATTTAAAGATGAAGATGCAAATAAGCATCTAGATAAGTATTTATCTATCACCCAATTCATCAAGCAAAATAGAATTTCTCAAGACATCATCATTCTAAATCTTTTTCCATTCTCTTTAACCTACGAAGCTGAATCTTGGTTTTATACTCTTAAAACTCATTCTATTCATACTTGGGAAGAGATGGTTTCCAAGTTTCTTTCAAAATACTTTCCATATTCTAGAACGTTGCAACTTAGGCAAGAAATTCTTAATTTCCGGCAATTGCCTACCGAATTAGTATTTGAAGCTTGGGAAAGATTTAAATCTTGTTTGCGGAAATGTCCCAACCATAGAATTTTGCTTCTTAATCAAATCCTTACTTTTTACAATGGAATTACGATGATTGACCAAGAAAGAATTATGATGGCTGTCGGTGGTAATTTCATGCGGAAGACTCCTCAAGAAGCTTATGATTTAATCGAGAATATGACACAACATCATTTTCAGTGGGTCGCCGAAGTGTATTATAACACTACCACTGATATGAGTGCTAATTATTCTAAGTCTACTTTCGCTTCAAGAGAATGAGTTGAGGTCCTTAGAAAGCAAACTGGATACACAATTCAAAGTAATCCAGGACCAGGTCATCCTAACACCTTTTACTATTCAGACTCCGATGAAAGTGATGACGATGAACCTTCTGAGATGATTGAAGATCAGAAATAGATTCACCATTTAAGTGGCAGTCTCATTCCTTCTTCTAACCCTGTGGTCACGTCTCTTTCTCCTCCTCTCACTCCCACCGGGGATAGTGATTCTATCTTGGAGGAGACCGACACACTTCTTCCTCATCATGATTAGACTTTACCGGATGTCGATGATGATATATTCGATCCGGAGGGAGATATCCGTCTTCTTGAAAGATTATTAAATCTTGATTCTACTAAAGATCTCCTTCCTCCTCATGAGCTTAATAATGAAATCTTTGATCCTGAAGGAGATATCCTTTTTCTTGAAAACTTATTAAAGGATGATCTTTCGGAACCAAAGAACTCAGAGATCGATTCGCTTATTAAGGGACCATCAGATACCTTTTAATGGGGGACGAGGATATCAAATTAAATCCTCCTATGAATGTTGATAACCTTGTTCCAATCCTAAGGGTATCCGAGAAACCCTTAGATTCTCTTGATCTGATTTTAGAAACTTCTAAAACGACTAGCACTGATCCTTTGTTTGATTTCGATTATGAATTTACTTTAAATTCAGACAATCCTATCTTGGATATTCAGAACAAGGAGAGTGATGAGTTTAAAACGGAGACCATAATGGATGAGGTGCAATTTAATAGTACACAAAGTACCGCACAAATCCCACCTCCGTACGGAAAGTTTTCTATTGATATTACCATACCTAACCCAATCGTGCCCTTATCACGATTTCGTTATGGCATCTTTGTTTATTATCATCTTTTTGAAACTCTTGGCCCGAAATTATTCTCTTATTTATCATACTATCTTGGCCTCGATTTTCCTAAGGAATACCTCAAATTTCTTTTATTAAATATATTCCTGCTGGTTGACGAAAATGGAGTATTTGATCCCGGAATTATCATTGTATATGTATTCTCGAGACTTTGGAGATAATCACCCTGAGATTGTACCATCTGTCCCCCATGGACGAATTAATTCGGGGGATGAGTCAAGCTAGAGACTCGGACAAAAACAAACGCTTCTCGGGAGGCAACCCGTGTTATCTATCTATCTATTTTATTTTTTTTATTTTTTATTTTTATTTTTTATTTTTGAAATAAGTGGGGTGTATTTTTAGCCTAAGTGTGGGGGCATGCTTCTTTCCTTGTCGTGTTTCATGGTTATCTGTTTTTGCTTGCAGGATTCCCTATGATCTTGAAGACCTTCGTGCTTGTTTTTAATCCTCCAATTACGCGGTCTCCGATCACTTCATGTTTATATCCTGGGAATCCTCAATCCTGATCATATATATATTTCTGATTTTATTTCCCCTTTCACACTTGGAATTTTTTGCATTTGTCTTTTTCGTTCCTAAGTGTGGGGGTAAAATCTGACATTTTTGAACATTGAGGCCAATGTTCCATTCTAAGTGTGGGAGGGATTTCTATCAAAATTGATCTTACCTGCTGCCTATCTGTGTCCCCCGCAACCCCGTTTTGACTTTAGTTTCTGCTTTATTTGTGTAAATAAAAAAAATGATGGTGAAAATATAAAAAAATATAATAATAAGTAGGCCCGTAGATCTAGGTAGCTTTTGACTTGACCGAGTTTTAAACTCTAGTTTTCCCCTTAGCTTTCTAGACTAAGCCTTTGCTAAATTTAATTTTTTTGCAAAGAACGAAAAATGATAGAGTTGAATATAAGTAAGATGCTAAGCGTGGAGTAGTTGAATCTCTTTAGAGCTCATGAAGGTTAATTGTGGCTTTTTTCTCCCACCAGCTTAATAAAATATATAATTGTTAAATAAATGAAGTTACTTTGGTTTTTGCGATTCTTAGTTTAAATCCCTTCGTAGAGATTCCTTCTGGTGAAAGTAAGGTACACATCAAGGTTTTGTCAGTGTTGTGGTACGCTACCGGGTCTTGTCGGTTAGGACGCCCGACACGGAAGCTATAAGACCACAGGACTTGAAATTTGGCTAATAATAATAATGATAATGTGCTAAACCGAAGTCGAAATAAAACCACTAGACCATGGTCGGCTCGCATACCGATGTGACAGTCATTTAAAGGGTGGAGGTAACAACAATAATAATGTTAATCTGAGAATGATAAAAGTTTACTGGACCATGGTCGGCTCGCATACCGATGTAAAGGTCGAAGAATTTTCTGAGGTCAAAATAAGACTCCTAGACCATGGTCGGCTCGCATACCGATGTGGCAGTTGTTTAAAGGACTGAAGGCTAATATTGTTGCATAATATTAATAATAATAAAGCCAAATTTCGACTCCGGTGTTATCTAATAAAGCTTTCGTCTCTGGACTCGTAGTTGAGTTGTTTCGGATGAAATAAAAGGATAACCTCTAAATCATGCGAATTTAGAACCTTAATGTGGACCTTATTCTTACCATATCGTCTTTTTAGAAAAGGATTTCAAACTAATTATGGTCTAAACCAGGTTTACTTTATACCAATAAGGACATAATTTATTTGTCACAAATAATAATAATAAAATCCTTAGAGGATTTAGGTATAATGGGAGCGAAAAGTTAAGTTTTTTACTTACACAATTATCATTTACGAGTAGTGTTAGCATCTAATTTTTTATTTGACTGTGATTTCGTTTTAAGCTTAGTTTGGGGATTGTGAAAAGTCAAGGATGACGAAATCCTGTTCTTTATGCCTTTTAAATTAATTTTATAAAAAATTTTATTCTTAGTTTTTATCTTTTATATGATAAGTGGTTAAAACGGAGGTGCTTGCGAATTAAATAATTTTTGAACCTTCTTAATGGACATTTTCTGTTCTTGTTTGATTGTGAGAGGTCATAAGTTAAAAAGGGATAAAATTATTTATTTCCGGGTATGTTTTATTAACATTGCGTGTGGGACCAGCAATGACTTAGTGTAAGGGAGTT
The DNA here is from genome assembly GCA_026074375.1 of Tanacetum coccineum. Classification (NCBI taxonomy): domain Eukaryota; kingdom Viridiplantae; phylum Streptophyta; class Magnoliopsida; order Asterales; family Asteraceae; genus Tanacetum; species Tanacetum coccineum. The sequence goes on along the minus strand of BQNB010013497.1, from coordinate 6,975 downwards.
TGATGCGTGCTTAAACACACATCTTTATAACTCCGTAAAACACTATTAATTGGGCTAAAAATGCTAAAATATGCTTAATTATATTGCAAATATGTTTGTTTGGTGTTTTTATGTCTTGCAAGTAAAACGGATTGAAAACGGTGCAAACGGGTATATACGGGTTCGTTTCGATCAAGAGTGCCTATTATTCAAAATGAAGACAAAGTCGTGAAAAGTCCCCGAGTACACCATTGGAAAGAGCGCGAGAAAACGAGCCCAACGGTGCCTTCAGATTTTATTGGGCCAGCCCGTAACCCATTTTATGGGCCGGACCTGCCCAAGCCCAACTAAAGCTCAAAGAATAGCCCAACAAAGATTTATTTAAATCTGAATTATGAAGGGATGACATCAGGTGACGTCATCGTCACGAGGATACAAATTAAATCAGAAAATAGCACGCGATGGCGCACTACGAATGTGAGAACGAATAGAAAGCCTCCACGTGGCGGAACATTTTTATATCTCAAAGTTCATTTCATTTGCAATGTAAAGAAAGAATCAAACGGACAAAAATCATGCGTACGAACGAAGCTATGAGAAGAGCCACGTGTCACTTGTCCATCGGCTGGATCAACTGCAAATTTTCACTGAATCTGTGTGACACTAAATACAAGCCAATGATTGGCTAAATGATACCCTAATGATTGGTCCAATTTTACTCTTCTACCCCTTCTTTCCCTATAAAAGACACACCGCTACCCTCATTTTAGGGGACTTAGGATTTGTTTAGTTTTAAAAGTTTCTTTTTTTATTGTTTTTAGCTTATCAATGTTTTAGGTTTAGCTTATTTTGAATTTCTGCTTATTGTATCACGTTTAAATCTTCAGCTTATTGAGATATTGTATTAAGGATGGTTTGAGCTTAATAAAAATCACGGTTTGCTTATTTTTGTTGCTTATTTGTTTGTTTTCTTACATTCGCAAGTGTGCTTATTAAATAAGCTATTTTCATCAGTTTATTATCTCAGCTTATTCTTTCAAAACTTCTTAAAAATCTTTAGATCGTCTCCTATAAGCTCTTATAAGTTTATTCGATTTCACCTTTTATGTTTTTAAGCAAGTTTGTTTGTAATAGGCTACAATAAGCTCAGATCTAGCTTATTTTTGTTCTTATATTGTTCTAGTGTTATTAGAAGCTCATATTATCTGATATAATAAGCCTCTAAATGGCTTATTAGAATTCATTTGAGCTTATAGTGCTTAGTTCTAATTTTCGTAGCTTATTGCTTTAGGATTTAAGTCGTTAAGTGCCTTTAGCTTATTATAATTCATTGTTGCTGCTCTTGTATGCTTATTAGTGCTTCTTGATTACTTATTAGTAGTTCTTAATTAGTCATTTGTCTCGTTAAGAAATTAGTGCTTATTCAAATTTAGTAGTTTAAGTTCTAGTAAAGATTTTGCTATCGAAATTTCTACTCGTGGCTTATTTGAATTAAGTTGGTCGTTGGATTGTTATCATAGCTTTTTCACTAAGCTCTCCGTATACTTCAGCTTATTTCTAGCTAGAGCTTATTTGTTTTAACATCTTAAGCTGCGTTTGGTTTGTTGAAATTTATTTTGGGCCTTTGTTAGTTGTTGGGCCTGTTGGTTTATAGAAATTGAATAGGGTCTGCTTGTGTTTGGGCCTGGTTTATTGGACTAGTTAATTAAGGGTGCGTTTGATTATTTGATTTAGGCCTAGCAGATTACAACTATTATAACTAATTAGTGCTAACAGTTTGTTGATTTTGTGATTTGCTTTTTGGTACCGGTCAACTCATGAGGCGTGAAGCTTAAGGGTTTATTTAGCTAGACTGAATTTGATTATTTGTTTTAGCTAAATAAATGTATTCGTTTATTTGCGGGTCTTAAATTCGGTTTAATTTCATATCATTTTTAAATTAATTAGTGTAGTTTAGTTTAAAATGTTTACTTTTGTTTATTTGATCATTATGAGTAGCGAGTAGTTTAATTTTATGCTTGTTAAGTAAATGGGTGTTTAGTGAATTAAGTTTGGAATTTAATAAGTGATTAGTGATTAATAATTTGTAAAAATTATTTAGTTTAGTGTTTTATTTAGTTAAATGGGCAAAAGCCGTAAGATTAAGTAGGCATTAAATTAGTAATTAATTTCCCGATAAAAAGTCGTTTTCAAAATTAAGCCAACGTTTTGAGGATTCGATTTATTAGACGAAAATTAGTTCATCATTAAGATCGAAAATGTCACATTTAAGAATCTAAACACTTTTACTTGACAAACATATTTTTCTTTATATATCTTTCATCTGATTAGCTTGCTTGTTAATTAGTTTAATCTAGTTTTTGAATTTAATTAGTCTTAAAACAAAATAAAAAATATTTGATATTCGAGCATCAAACAAAATACTTACGTGGATTTCAAATTCATCTCTCGTTGGGATACGACATCCGGAGGATTAATTATTACTTTTCATAAAGTAATTTTCATATCTAACGGGAAATAATATATATTATTACGACCAGTGTTGTAAAAAGCGGTTTAGGCGGCGCCTAGGCGCTAGGCGGCCACCAACCGCCCCGCTTTTCACCAAATCGGCCAAGTTAGGCGTTTTGGTCAAAAGGCGGTCAACATCCCGCCTAGGCGGGTCAAATCGGGCTAGGCGGGTCAAGAAATCAATGTTCTTGATGTTGTTTTAATTTGATATAAGAAAGGGTTGTTCACAGTTAAGAAGAAGAAAGATGGTGATGGGAGGTTGAAGGAGGTCTAAAGTGAAAAGCGGCTGTGTTAAAATGAGCATGTAACCTAGTTATGAATGTTTCTTGGCCCAATTACAATGGGCCTAAAAAAACATGTCAGTGGGCCTTACTCTTATACCAAAACTTAATAAAAACTAGACATATAATAATAATGTAATATATGACTAAATATAATAAGAACATTAATAAAATTATTAAAAATAATAAAAACATTTATAAAACTAGAAAAATATATAAATTTTGCAGATTTTATAAATGTAAGATATAAAACTAAAAATAATAGGAAAACTAATAAATTTAATAAAAATATTTAAATTATGGCAAATTTCTATCAAATAAATATTAAAAATATTAATAATAATAATAAATATATATAAAAAGTCAATCCGCCTAGGCGGCGCCTAGGCCCCGCCTAGGCGGATTCCGAGCTCGAAGGTAGTCGACCGCGTAGCTACCGCCTAACGATTTTTGCAACATTGATTACGACACATATATCAATAACCAACTACCAACATTTATACCAACAATTAGTCATATCATAACTAATTTTCGGAATAATACATTCCAACCCAACAATAAAACAAAATTTAGGCGTATTATAAGTTCAATTTTAGGCCAAAGGTTACCACAAATCTTCAAATGTTCGGCCCATCCACCTCCTCAAACAAACCAAACGCAGTTCCCATCAATAGTTTCTAGATCTAATCTCATTCTTCTCTTATCAAGAACACACAATAATTAAACTCCTCATTCTAATGAAGAACGAATCAAGATTATCCCAACCTTATATCTCCAATAAATCGAATCATAAACACCTTAATCTCATAACCTTTTAAACGAATCACCAACAAGACAATCATTTGAAACATGTCACAAATTTAAAACCATTTTCTTCATTTAGTTCCTTTTGACCGAGCACAAATTATCAACGGCAGCTTCAACATCTCTTATAAAGGGGTCTCGGGTAGGTGATTTTTGTTTCATTTTTGTTGAGTCTTGAAACGAATCAAAGAGAAAATGCTATAACCCAAATGTTATAAGTATTTTTCTTTAAATTCGAATATTAATTACAGATCCGTGATGATTTATGTGTTCATTATCTTTTAAGGTCTCGATTAAATTGAAATACACGAAACATTAATCTGAGATCATGGTTTAATTCTGGTTGAGTTTGAGTCTTGTTGTGTTTGATTGGAGATGGATTTGTGGAGAAGATTGATTATTGTGGTTGAAGGTGTATTGAGTCTTGTCGTAGTGGTTTGAATTTGGACTGAATGTGCGAGTTGGGGATGGAGTAAGACATTGATTACATTGTGACGAATGGGTTTTATAGGTAGACTTGGTTTTGTTAGAATGAAATGAGAGCGAAAGTGGATATACGTTTAGAACATTTATTTTTGGGTGCCAACAGCGCTGACATCAGCATTACACCAACACCGACTCTTCTAATCATAACACAAAAAAAACAAGTTAAGTCAACTTGTTCCGGTGCGTCCCATTTCGGGTGGAATCTCAAAACGGCCCAAGCATCTTCTTGAGAAAACGCGACCCCTCTATGCTCGTCACGGTAAATACTTTGAGCCCGTTTCAAATAATCCACATCGTTTTCGCCACTTTTCCCCAAACGTTTGGCCCGTTTGTACGCGGCGTTGAACTTTTGGCAATTGGCATTCAACGTATGCCATTTACTAGTCAACATATCCTTCGTACGGTTTTGAAATTTTTTCGAATTGAACTCGTTCAAAACCCGATACCAAAACGTGTCATGCTTTTGTGACCTTCCGACATTATTATCTTCGGAAACGGCCACGTAACATGTTGCAAGCAATTCTTCTTCGACCGGTAGCCAACGGCCCGCTGCTACCGGCTCTTGGGGCTCGTCTTCAACATTTTTTCCCTTTCGGGTCATTTTTTTCTTGCGATCGCATTTTTTTGGCGAATCGACTTGTTGAGGTTGAGTGAGTGTTTGGGAAGATTCTGAGTGGAATGATGGTGGGTTTTGTTGTAGATTATCTAAATCACGGTTTAGGATTTGTGATTGTTGCCATCGGAAAAAAGCTTGTTGTTGTTCTTGTTGGTATTGTTGAAACTGTTCCGGCGTCATCGACCCGGTGAGGAGATTCATGAAACTGTTGTTGGGAAATTCAGACATTTTTTTGATTGCTAAAAAGATGTATGTTTATATTTGAAGAGTGGTGAATTTGTATGTGATTTTTTATTTGCTAATGTGTTGTATATATAGTGAGTTGAGTGAGGGGGGTAAAATGAATTTTTTTTTAAATCAGCCGTTTTAAGGGGTAAAATAAAAAAAATTTAATTTTTTATTTTTTTTATAAATACTAGCCGTTAGGGGCTAAAATGAAACATTTCAAAATTGAGGGGAAAAAGTAAAATTTAAATTCTAGCCGTTAGAGGGGTAAAATGAATTTTTTTTTTAAAAAAAACCACCCCAACGCGCCGTTGGGCAACGCGTTGGTGCGGTGTAGTAACGCCGGACAACGCAGTTGCCAGCGTTACTACACCGAGGCCTCTTAGTGAGTTGGATTTTTGATGTTTATTGAGGCTGCTATGGTTGTATTGATGTTATTTTGGTTTAGATTAAGTCTGTCTGTCCTCATTTATGTTTTTCTTTTGACTCGACGTTGACTGACTCAGTTGAGAGTTGACTCAATCAACTCGGTAATTACCGAGTTGACTTAGTCTTGGTAGGGTGATTAATTCGCCTTAGGCATGTGGATTAATTCGCCTTGGTCATGGTGGATTAATTCGCCTCTCTAGAGGTGATTAATTCGCCCCTAGATTTGATTAATTCGTCCTCAGATCTGATTAATTCGCCTGTACTTTTTCTTTTTGCAAAAGCCACAAAAACTGAACTTTTCTTTTGTCTCAAACTGTGATTTGAAGAACACAAAAAAACCCAGAAAAATAAGCTTGGTAATAAGCTCATTACATCACGAAAAGCACCACAAATAAGCTAAAATCAATGACGAAATAAGCTTAAAATATACCCAAACAAGGACAAAATAAGCAGGTACTGAAACAGACCGAACCAAGGACTAAAAAAGCTCGAAATAACCTGAAAATAAAGACGAACATAAGCTGATGAATAACCACCATGAACACCCCACGAAATAAGCTTAAAAAAGCTATAATCACGAAACCAACAAAAGTGACAAATTGAAGCATAGAAAAACGTGACAGATCTAAGACCAGCCGGACAAAAAATATAATCACGAAACCAACAAAAGTGACAATTATTGAAACATAGAAAAACGTGACAGATCTAAGACCAACATGATAGCCATTTCTAGTGAGAGAGAGTAGAGAGAGAAACAAAAGATGTAAAATAGAATGAAAAGTGAAATAATACAAAAGCCTCAACCCCTCTATGTTTCATAGAGGGGTATTTATACCACCACACATCACATAAGAATCTTATATTGACTATTCTAGTCCATGTATGTGGTGATATGGTAAACTATGGTAATTCCGTAAATGTCGTCACATAAAGTGAATTCCTAACAATCCCTACTACTTTATAAAGCATTTAGCCTATTTTATTTTTAGAAGTCTTAAAATTTTAAGTAAAAAAGCTTACTTCTTTGGGAAAGTTCATACATACAGCCAACATTAAAAGCTTTTCAAAAAAGGGTCATTTAAAGCCTTCTAACTGAAAATTAAAGTGTCTTCATGCACTTCATTTCGTAACAGGCTTATTTTCTAACAGTTCGTTTAAATGCATTCACGTGGTCCATTTGTAACAGTCCATTAAACATTATTTAAGTGTAAACCACAAACTCAAATACTCATTGAGTATAAAAACTTAACACACTAACAAAATTCATTACACCATTTACATCTCTCTTTTTTATCTTTCTTAACAACACAAACACATTTCTCTCTCTTTCTTCAAACCACCAAATTCCGCCGTCTCACATATCAGATTTTGCCGCCACTACCGTTTAGTTCTGCCGCCACCTTTGCCAACATCATGTGCCATTAGTCGTTATCGCCGTCGTCTGTCAAGCTAATGATCATGGCTTTGGTAGACTAGGTGGTTTCAGTGCGCTAGGTGATTTCAGTGTGTTTTTTGGTGATTTTGAGCGGTTTTGACATATCCATATGAATGTTCTCATGTCCAATGTACTTCTTGTTAGATCTATCCGAATATTTTGAGCAGTTTGATCTCTTTTTGATGGTGAAGCATGTATGCCATGTGTAA
>BQNB010013496.1:58135-77038 GCA_026074375.1 Tanacetum coccineum | reverse complement strand
AGCACATTGCTATTAGGCACCACTTCATAAGAGATGCTTATGAAAAGAAACTAATTCAGGTGCTTAAAATCTACACTGATGATAATGTAGCTGATCTACTCACCAAGGCATTTAATGTTAGCAGGTTTCAGTTCTTGGTTGTTACAATTGGGATAATAAATCCATAAGCTGCATTGGTTAAAGGGAGGCAATATGCTGTGTTGTCTAGTTTGTATGAAGCAACATGTTAAACATAGGTGATGCATTTCTAGAGGTTTGATAGTATTTAGAGAGTCATTAAGAAGAGTTACTGATGGTGTTGAAGCACTCCTGATACCTACATTGTTTATTCTTTGGTTGGACAAAGTTAGTACCGACAGTGCAACGTTAGTACCGCTGGGCAAAGATTGTACCGCTATAGAGACGTTGAAGAAAAATATCGCCAAGGGTACAAAGTGTAAATTGAAACGGTTTCCTTGAAATTAGGTCTCCTAAACCTATATAAACCTAACTCAATTGATGATGCTGAGGGGATAGACTATTTACCTAATCAGGCTATATTTGATACTATACAGCTTATGGGGTATAAGGGGGATTTAACAGTGTTAACATTTAATAAAGCTTTGTTTTCACCCCAATGGAGGTATTATTTCATACAATCAATCATTGTCTTAGTTCAAAAAGCACCTCTTGGGATCAAATTCCTACTAACATTGCCACTGTTGTCGTCTGCTTAACATCTAATCAGAAGTATAATTTTTCTAAATTAATTTTTGATGGGATGCTTAGACATTTAGATGCTAAAAAGAAGTTTGTAATGTACCCACATTTTATTTCTATCTTTTTAGATAAACAACTAGCTAATGTGTCTGTACCTTTAGATCATTTTCCTGTAAATACTTTAACTAGTAAAGTCTTTTCTTTCATGGTTAAGAAGGGTAAACATTTCTCAGGGAAAGTCACCCCTTTGTTTGCTACTATGTTGGTACAACCAACTCAGGATGAGGGTGCTTCTTCAGAAAGACCATCTGAAGTACAACCTACACCCTCCCTTGCTCCTACTAGTAAAGTACCTCATGAGCCACAGACTGACTCATCTCCTGCTCAAACTAGTGAGGTACCTATTGAGCAACAGACTGACCTATCCCCAAGACCTTCACCCACTACTACTATTCCTGATTCTATCCCAGAAACTTCTGGTGGGAATCTTGGAGGTCATTCATCCAGTGATAAATCCCTTTCAGGGAATGAGGGTGACATGACTCTCCAAAGTGTCTATGATCTTTGTCTCTCTTTATGTGCACAGGTTTCAGATCAAGCCAAGGAAATACAACCTTAAGTGAACATAATCAAAAAGCTCAAGAAGCAAGCTAAACCTGTAGTCAAACACCACAGAGCATGGATGAAGAGTGTCTCCTTGAAGCAAAGATTAGCAAGAAAGAGATCCTTAAAGAAACAATGGTGCACAGAGAGTCTGTATCCAAACAAGGGAGGAAGTTTGCCAAAGGTTGAATCCTACAAGTCCATAAAAGATCCACATTTATGCAGATTTTGAAGATTCATTGGATTATATGTAAACTACTGAGGATCTCAAATGATGTGAGGACAAGAATGTAGTGGATGAAGAGAAGAGAATGCAGAAGATGTACTTAAGTACTGCTCAACACAAAGTTAGTATCTAGACATACCAATAGTTAGTACTGACCGGATCCAAAGAAGGGTACCTAGACACCAAACAGGATAATAGTACTGAAGATCAAAAATGAAGGTTACTGATTGAGCAAAGAAAAGGTAACTGATGGAGCATATGAAGAAGGAAGGGCTACACAAACTACTCAACCACCTCACTTCTACAATATTTGTTGGAGATGATGAAACAATAGCTCAGTTCTGTCTCAATATAGTCAAGCCAAAGCATATTTCAAGAGAGAAAGGAAAAAGGTGTAAGTAGTTAAAGGATATTTAAGAAACCTGAAAGACCTAGGACTACTTCACAAGATTACATTTTGGACATTAAAGCCTCTCCAAAAATTGATATATCCAAAAGACAAAGAAAGAATAAAAGTAGAAGAGGAAGATGAATCTGAAAGTGAATCTGATGGTATTCTGAAGCTGAGAAGAATTTAAACAGCTTCCCAGTGATGATAATGCTAGGGAAGGTACAAAAGAGTGGGAAGATGAAGAAGAAAGAAATAGATTAGCTGAAGAAGAAGCTACAAATAATGCTCTCATAAGAAATTATAATGATATAAAGGCAAGAATTAAGGCTGATAGACTTCTTGCTGAGAAGCTTCAAGAAGAAGAAAGAGAGCAATTTATAATAAAAAAGAGCAACATTCTTCATGACACAATTTGCAGCTCAAGAAACATTCCTGGCTTCAACAAAGATCTGAAGCTATCAGGAACAAACCACCTACAAAAGAATCAAACTGAAAAATCAAATGGATGACCTACTGAAAGCTGGTAGTAAACTTCAAGCAATTCTGATATTTGAAAACCAAGAATTTTGAGGAAATACAAGCTCAAGTATGAAAAGATTAAGAGTGTCAGATGAAGATTTCATTTCTATGGTCCTAGCTGAAGATGAAAGACTGTCAAAAGGATAAATGAAAAAGGAAAGATTCCTCTAAAATGAAATGTCAAGAGGAAGAAAAAGAAGAAAAGTGTTCTGAAGAAAAGAAAGGGAGTCATATCAAAATGATTCAAGGAAAAAAAGGCAATAAAACAATCAGATATTGGACAGTGATGAATGGAACATAAAAAGTCCTGAAAATTGTTAACATTGAAAGTATCTTTTAGGAATAGTGAGATATGGAGAAAAAATCAGTTATTGCTAGAATTAAAACAAGTATCAGCACCAGATGGAGATTATCTGTTATCTACAGAGACAGTTGAATTTAATCTTTTCAAACATACACATGGAGGTACTTCATATCTTGTGATAGGCAAGATCTAGTTTCATCTGTATGACTTGATAAGGGATCAGTTCTCTAAATTGCATTAATGGTTTGAATGTTCTTAGGGGAGAATTGAAGATTAGGATGGAATCCTCACCAAGAAGGAAATGAATAAAGTACTTCTGAGTGGTCAACAAGATTGGAAGATTGTCACATGGAGGTTGTATGAATCATGTGGAATCTGCATACTAGAGTTTGAGGATGGAATAGTTATTCATGATGTTTTGTTGAAAGAAGGTATTCCACTATCAAAAGATTGTGATTGCAAAGGATGCATGATCTATTGAACTTGAAAGGAGAAAGTTATTTGTTGCTTCTTGATTTGATAAGATTTACTAAGCAACAGATAGATGTAAGAGAAAGGTTGATAGGAAGAAGAGAAGGGTTTGAGTGTTGGCTAACCCACACAACAAAATGGCCAACAGATCACCATGCATAACAGGGCAAAAGAACTGCTAGTTCCATAAACACGACTGATATGTGGTAAAGACTTCACAAATATCCGTATAAGGTTAAAATTGTAACCAAAAAATAGTAGGGTTTTCAACTCACCATGCTGTATTGGAGAAAGAGATGGCTAGTCCAAGGATCAAACATTCTGGTAAAGACAAATCAAAACTGTTGATATCTGAATAGTTTGCCTAAAAACTATATGGTTTATCAATGCTCCATGTTAAGTGGCAAGAAGCATTGGCTAGTCCTAAAGCAAATGGAATTTGGTAAAGACAAATCAATTCCGTTAGTGGTTGACAGTTTACCATAAACTTTAATGAATTAACTCACCATATTTTTTAAAATAAAGAGTTAACAATCCAAGAGAAAACGGCTTACTGTTAAAGAACATCAAATCCGTTTATAGCTGGTAGTTTGCCACACCAAAAAACTACAACCAACTTAGGTTAGATTGTTTGCTGAAAAGATGTTTGCTGTTTGCTGAATAAGACCAGTTTCTGCTGAAGATGGATAGTAGTATTAAAAGATCAAGAAATGTTAAGTGTTTGGATACAATCCTCTATGACTAACGAAGATAAATTATGAAGAAAACATAAAGTTAAAAAAGTTCAACATTCATGGTTTAAGAGTAGGGTATGTTTGGAATATAACCATTTTCCTAACTTAGTACCTTAATAGTCAGTATTAATAGTTAGTACTGATATGTTATAATAGACTGATAGTACAAAATGTTAAGATACTGATCATTTAGTTAGTACCGTAATAAAATTATTTTTACCGTTATAAGAGGATATGTATGAGAGTATTTTAAGGAAAAGATATGTATTAACTTTTACGCGTTTTGTAAGACACTGTTAGGTTTATATCCTTGGTCTATAAAAGATCCCTCTGGCATAGTTAGAGGAGCTCAATATATCTCAAACAAAATCATATCTCATAGATTAGTAATCCTTTACTTTACTCAAAATCAGATTAGATAAAATATAATTATTTAGATTTTATTATTTTCCATCTTAGTGACTATGAGTTAAGATTCCGCAATAACACATAGTATTCATGCCAGGTGTTCATATAGGGTCAAAAATTTATTTATACAACTTGGCTATCATCCTTTCATAGCTGCAGAGATCTATTCAGTTTTGGACTCACAATATGACTATTTGAACCCATCCCTTTAATCCCTCCTGTCCCCCTGATCTCCATGCCTACACAAAAAAAAGCGCTCATATAAAATCCTGCATCGAAGCTCGCTGAAACCACTTTGAAGCTCTCTGGCGTCAACTCTCTATACATCCATCAACCGAATATCAGGAATCAAACTATCCCAAGTCTGATCACTCTCTCAGGGGGTCCTGTTCAAATCTCTAGCAGTAAACCCGAAGTCTTTTTAGGAACGTATTATCTCTTCAGACAAAACTCGCTGTCTAGAAAATCTTTGAAATGAACTGACCATCAAATCTGATTTGACCTTCTGACTTCCATCTCCCATCCTTTCATCCATTTTACAATCACCCAAGCCGACATTTGCATACCCATATCTGATGTCTATACTCAAACACATCTCCAACAACCACAATCATTTCCACTGAATCTTCTCATATCTAGTTGTCCACTGACATAATCCGAAGTTGATCATTTGTATGCACACACTTTAAGAATCGATTAATTCGAACGGAATGAATGAGCTCATGATAAATTTAAGTTCCCTGATAGGCTATCCTTTCCCAATATTCTCTACATTCAAAGTTGTACCCACATCTCAAACCTCCTTGATAAATAAAGTATCAAAAAACCAATTTTCTCAACTTCGCAACATGATACAATCCCAATCTCCTAGCAAATTCTAACAAAGTTAGACTATGAGCACATCCTCCTAGTCTAAAACTGATTATCTTCTTTGATTGTAATTCATTATCCGCACATACTTCATCAAATTCATAAGTAGCATAGAACTCACGGCAAAGTTCTGGGTAATGGCTCACGGAAGTGTAAAAGCCCTTACCCAACCGACAGAAAAGAATACCTCCTATTCGGTTTTGACTTCCTTCAAACTATATTTTAACTATTTGATCTAATCTTGTCCCCACAACCAATTTGATGTGAACAAGCTGCCAATTGCCCGATTTGGCGGCGAGTAAATTAAGTTTTGGGAGCAAAGTTGCCAACCTAGAGTTATAACGAGAACTCTGCTTCTCTACTACACTAACTCTCCATCACAAAATTCGTGTTGAACATCTGAAGTAATGCTTTCTTCTACGTTTCAACTATTTCTAGAGCGTTGGGCACGGGATGGCCCGACTCCTGATCATATTGAACTTGCATATCTAACACAATCAAAAAACAACCAAAGGCATGAATATAATTAAGTTTAGGCAAGATTTAGCATTGTGGTAGTGTTTGATCACCTTGCCAGACATTCGAGTTACTGTTTCTGTATACAAAATGCGGCGCACCTAAATACAAGTGCGTCGGTTTTCAACTAATCAGCAAGTGACGGCGGATTTACAAACCAAAATCAGACGCACTTTCCCGCTCTGTTTTAAAACAAAACAGTCTAATAGTTTAATTTGCACAATCCAAACACTAATTCCAAATAGTTAAACCTGGATTTATTCAAGGGTTTCTGATAGCATCTCTTAATTCTTAATAACAAGGCATAATCCTAGTCCTATTCAAACTCTATTGGCATAATTTCATAATTTGCTTTTCTTTTCAAACAAATTTCATTATAAACCTTAAACACATAAAATAAGAATAGAATAAGAAATAGTAAGGAATCAAATAAACATACCCTTGGCATGATTAAGAAGTTGGTGGGTTGGTTTTTAGAATCTTTTCTTTGATTTTTATTAGAAACCCGGTGGTGTCTATGTTTTTTTTTAGTGTTGTATGAATAATTAATAGAAAACTTCTTTTATAAGCTTTGTTTCTGAAATGTCTAAAAAGTGCGGCGCACTTCCACTAAGTGCGGCAAACTTGGCCTTTTTTCTTTATATATATATTTTTAATTAATTATAATAACTTACTGTAAATAGTCCACAAAATCATTATTAATTAAATATCGTGTATCCCCGTACATCAATATAATCCATAATGGATTTAAAATACAATTGAATTTATCATAGATATGCATACTACAAAAAGTAAAATAAAGTACTGATATTCGATATAAATATAGATAAATAAAATAATATAAAATACCAAATATAATAGATAGAGAGTATTTTCCCCCTTAGATAAGAAAATCACTTTATAAAAAAATATAGTCTATCTTTCGAGAGTCGTTTCCACGGCGAGAGATGAATTGAAAAAAATTTTTTCAAGAGAATGTTTCGTTTTGATGCTTGAATGTCAAATATGTTAGATTTGGTTTTAAACTATTTTAAACTAAAAATTAAACTAATATTAATACTAAGAATAATAAAAACTACAAGTTATACAAAACTTGATCTAAAAAGATATAAATGACAAATATTTTGCTAAAGTGACGTGAAATGTTCCTTAAGTGCGATAAACGCAACACACATAGGTTATAAAACGAATTAAATACTAAAAACAAGTATCAAGAAATTAAATGACAGTAAAGTAAAATCTTTTAAAAATAACTGACAAGTTTTAAATTGCATTAAAGTAAATACGTATGCAAATTGGAAAATTCTAATGACAAATAATTTTTAAAAAACCTTTTTAAAACCGCACTTAAATTCCAAATCACTAACCACTTAGCAAACACAAGTTATTTACTCACTACTCATAACGACACATCAATTTAACAAACATAGCATTTAACGACAAAAATAAATATACTCTAAGCATGGCAACTAAATGGACAATAGTAATAGACATGTTAAAATAAAACAACTAATAAAATGGAAATACTCGCTAAACATGGAAACTAATCTAACAATAAAAAGCATAACTATGCTACGGATAACAACTAAAGCAACAATTATAATGACTAAGCTAAAAATGGCGATAAGCATAAAATAAAGAAATAAATATATGAGAAGAAAGCTGAAAACCCGGAATTAGCTAGCTTGACCCAGAGACAATAATAGAACACAATACTTCCATAAGTGCGAAATAAAACCAAACTAATCTAAATCCCAATTCATAACGCCATACTCTCCAAACATAAATAATGCTACTAATCCGATTAACAAATCGAACCAACTCTATCCTTTTACACTCGAAATAAATCAAATCTAACAAAATCCGAAACCATACTTCGATATATCAAACCGATTCATTACACATCAAGTCCGATCTACCTTAAGCTAAATCTAACTTTGCCGACATTTGAAAAAAGTATAACAAAAAGAAAAAAAATGAACGAACACTGCTGCTGTTTACCTATTCTCTCAAAAAAAATAATACAAAAAAAAAATGAAAACAGGTGCGCCCTATCGCAAAACCCAGATCCCTTTTTTTTTCCTTATACTACTAATAAAATATAATAATGAATATAATCCCCACGTGATCCGCTCCTACCAAATGAAAAGTAAAAAAAAAAAAAATAGAAAAACAAAAAAGAAAGAGAATGAAAAGATAAGAAAAAATGCCATCCTTGTAGCTAGAGATGCAAATCGACCGGTTAAAACCGGTTATCCAGGTAGTGAAGAAAACCGGTTTTTAAAAAAAACCGTTTTTCCCTAATAACCGATTTCCGGTATTATATATCGGTTTTTTTGAAATCGGTTTGTTTTCGGTTATAAATGTTCCGAATTCGGTTTTTTTCGGTTATAAATTTCGGAATCTGTTTTTACCGTCGTCGGTTTTTTTCGGTTATAAATGTTCGGAATCGGTTTTTATACCGGTTCGGTTCGGTTCGGTTTTTTTCGAAATTTAAAACTTCGAACATTTATTTAATAAACTTGTTAATTATCAAACATTTAATTAAACAATACACCGGAAACATACTAAACAAATACAATCATAAATTTTTATTTGCACCGGAAACATACTAAAAAATACAATCATAACTTTTATTTAAACAATACAATTATACAACTAAAAATATTTAAATCTAATATAAATATAAAAAGTAAGACAGTCTTAAAAAAAAACATTTTTCCCTTTTTTTTTTTTTTTCCCCCATTTTTTTTTTTAATTTCCACGTGTTTTTTTTTTTTTTTTTCTTATTTTTTTTTTTTCCCCCCTTATTTTGTTCCTTTCCCCTTTTTCTTTTCCCGACCCCCTTCCGAGCTTCGGCATGGCCATCACCCCGAAAAGAATATTAGTGACTCAAGTAGTCAAGATGTCGAGCTTCGCACTGCAACAACCCGTTATACTCAATCATTAAATCTTCCTAAAATTCGCTTCTAACATCTACGTGTTCAATATCTAAGTCTTCAAACTCACCTTCATCTAATTCGGTATTCGGAGGTGATATCCCTAATTCAACTTCTTCTCTTGCTATAGTTTCTTCAACGTCTTCTAATATCGGACCTTCCAACGATGTTTCATGTTGTACCCTATCTACTCCGTCCAAATAATCTTTCAAACATACACATACTTTCCACGAACGGGGGTTAGACGTGACCTTCTTATCCGGATATAAATTATAACCGTAATAGAAAAGACGGCCCGATTCGGAAGCTACACAGTCGAAGCTTGGAACCTTTAATAAGTCCACTGAGCCATAGCGGAGAAAAGTTGGAAATTGGATTGACTCTTTCTTTCACCAAGCCAAAATGTCAAAGTATGTAAACTCTTTCGGAATGCCTTAAGTATTAAAGAAGTTTAGCCATATTTTGTCCCAACTCGCTTTTGGGGCCGATGTTCGTTGACGCTTTGTAGCGTTCTAAAATAAACTATTATAAAGGTTTATATTTATGTCACTTGCCATTCGGAACGATCCGCCCGCATTTGATCAACCAATTGGGTTTTTTGTATTTGATCCATATTTTTGTTGCATAATTCCCAAATAATTTTTAAAGTTACGTTAAATATAAAAATTTTGGGAGTTTATAAGTTGGGGTCCGGTGTCATACCTTCCTTAACCCAAAGCATAAGACTAATTGTACAATATTCTTTTATTTAAAATTTCTACCCTCCCAACATTTAAAACATGGATTAAGTGCGGGGGGGGGGGGAACAAGTAAAAACCAATAGGTAAATTAGCAAAATATTTACAAATATCTTTTTATAACATATACCAATTTTCCTTCTAAACATTTGAATATGTGGGATTTTTAATTCGTCTAATTTTTCCGTCAAAGCATAAATTTGATTTAAAACTCATGAGCTAGTTGGTAATAAACAACCCGATAATATAGTTGTTGCCTTTGCCACGTATAAAAACTGTGTAAAAAATAGTGAAATCATTAGTAAATCCCAATCTGGTCGCTTACGAAACGGACTTATTCTAATAACACGTGTTCATTAAAACGTTTAAATCTCACGTTGTCGTAATATATTTTCAACATCATGCAAGTAAATTCCACCTAGTATTAATATCATAGCAAGGCCTAAGAGGTTCTTCAAAACCACATTGTTACGAAAACTCTATAGTTCATTTGTCGTTCGTATACTCGCCTAATATATTACTAATAAGACCCCTAAATTTCCATCCTAAAACTATCATCACATATTTTTTAATGCCGCTTGCACGGATAAATTTATAACATGAGCAACACAACGGGAATGAAAAAAAAGACCATCTAAAACGGGTTTTATACGTAATTTTAACAAATCCATAGCTCTAGTATTATTGGATGCATTATCTAGTGAAATCGTAAAAACTTTATATCATAAATTATATTCAATTGAAAGTTCTTGTAAAATTTGTTCTTAAATTAGATCCCGTATGAGTATAACCAAATATTTAAAAAGCAATTGTCCGTTTTCGATAAAAACCAGGATCGGATTAAACCAATGAGCCAGTAACGGCTAAATAAGAATTTTGCCGTACCAAGTGGTGCGTCCAAGTATCCGTAGTTATATAAACACCATAATTATAATCACGAGAACCACAATAATATCTTTTTTTTAGGCCGTGTCACATAATTTAAAAGCATCACTTCTAGAGTAGTACGACTTACATGTAGATACGCGGTTGAGAGCCAGCCTTGTTGATGATCTCCCTAAATCTTTACTTTGTCGAAGTGGTTGAATGGAAGCGGCTTTGGTTGAATGACAAACTTCGTAAAAACGCCGTTGTCGAACCGCATCATAAATCAAATATAAAAACTTGACCCAACCGCACCAATTAAGTACCTATTGTGACGTATCCATTTTCGCTAACCGCATTACAACCGCTCTTATGAGTCCGGAGTGTAGAGTTGGACCCGGGGTTATAAAATTTCATACATTTCTTGCAACGCGCCTTTTCCACCCCATCGATCATAATACACATATCGTAATTAGACCAAACATCGCCTTTCTCGTAGTTGGTCTAATTCGCACCACATCTTCATTTGTGTAAATTTTTCGAGCAGTGACTAGTAGAAACGAGGCATTATGGAATGCTTGTTTGATTGTGAGTTTTTTCCATTACACGGGAATTGAGAATTTAGAGTATATTAAAAATCAACGATAGAAGAGAAAAAGATAGATTTAGTGAGTGTTTTTGATGGTGTTTTCAAACCCAACACCAGTTACATGTATATTATAGTACTAAACCATTTAGCCCTACAAATCTATCACAAAACAAAAAAAAAACACAAAAAACCTAAAACAACCGGCTAAAGCCTTTATTTATTTTTTTTTAAAAAAAAAAAACCGGTTAAAACCGGTTTAAATCGGTTTTTTTTTTAAAAAAAACGCGTAAGTTTGACATTAATTTGACCGGTTATTTTAAAACCGGTTAAAAACCGGTTTTTTTGGAAAATTATAAACGGCTATTTGACTTAATATTTTAGACAACGGGTTTTTATAACCGTTTAAAAACGGTTTATTTTTTTATTAAACCTATTGACAGGGTAAAAAAAAAAAAAAAATAAAAAAATGTAAAAAATAAAAAAAAAAAATAAAAAAAAAAAAAACCGGTTAAAACCGGTTTTTAAATAAAACCGGTTATAAAACCGGTAAAAAACCGGTATGGGGAAAAACCCGATAACCGGTCTAACCGGTTCGGTTATATTTAACCGAACCGGTTAAAAAAAAACCGGTTTTTAAAAAAACCGGTTTCGGTTTTTCGACCGGTTTTTTAAAAAACCGGTTTTGAATTTGCATCTCTACTTGTAGCTGCGTCCTTTTTCTTTCTATATCTTTGTCATGCGTTTTTTGTACGCAGTTATACCAAAATTGACTAAGATGCATCCTGGGCTTAGATATCATTTCATGGACTATATACATTATAGCTGGGCCGAGTACTAACTTTTTATCTTGGGATGGATTTTGAGTGGCTGGGCTTGAAGTCTTGTTAACTCAATATAAATATGGGTCGGTCCGGCCCTTATAAAGGGTAACGGGTCGGCCCAATAAGATATGAAGGCACCGTCGAACTTGATTTCTCGTGCTCTCTTTATTCCCGTGCTCGGTTTCGTCCATTTTTCTCTTTATTTTGTCCTTTTTTTTATATTCGTACCTGCACATACACAAACACAAAAACAAGCATATATTTGCCATTTTAATTATGTTTTTGGTCTTTTGGGTTCGTTTTTCATGGTAAAAGATATGTATAAAATAGCGAATACCAAATTCCCCCATACTAAAGTATTGCCGTGTCCTCACGCAATGTAATAAATACGCGCTTAAAACTAAAAATTCCAATCCCTCCAAACTAATCACCTTGAAAAGTAGCAAAGTGCTCATCTAAAGGTATTAAGGAATCAATAGTTTGAAAAGCCCCGTTTTTACCAATTTTTTTTAAATGTATACACTTATTCCTACTAATATTTTTGATTTTTTTTTTTTTTTTTTATTTTTTTTTATTTTTTTTTAGCAACTAACTAATTTATTTGACTTTCGTTATTTTCATAACCGTTAGGGATCATAGAACAAGATGCACTTTAATCCTAAAATGCCCCAAAAAAGGATAAATTCATCGTTCCCTACTTTTCACTTATTCCAAACCAAGCTTAAAACAAAATCACCGTTAAGTACAAGTATAGATGCTAACACTACTCATATTTGCAATTTGTAAACTTTTCACTCCCGACAATTATTATATTTAGGCGAATGTGCTATTTCGAATTTCAACCATGGATCAACGGTTTTTATACCCCACCCCCCCAAAAAATCCTAGCTTTCACGTTCCACCCGAGAATATTGAGTTTGAAGGCGAGATCATCCCATGTAGCGACTTTCGTCTCGGCACATCCCAACCTCATAAAAGTTGTAGAAGACAAAGTTGTTAAGCCCCACGAGCTTAACAACTTTGCTTCTTTGAGTTTTCAAAAAAAAAAGGGAAAGACACTTGGCCCGGGTGAGCAAGACTCGAACCCGGGACCAAGCGATACGATCCCTTCTACACACACCACTTACCACTGCGCCCTTGGGTCTTTTTCGTTAAAGACCCAAGGCGTTTGTTACTTAAGGGTGTTTTTGGGTTATAAGTGTAATAAGCTGAATAGCTTATTTTCGGGCTTATTACTTAAGCTGCTTTGTGTTTTTCATTTTTCGTAGGATCTTCATAAAGTAAAGTATTTTTTGTAAATTTTTCAGAATTTTTCGTAAACATTTAGTATTTTTTATAATTTAATTTAGTTTAAATTTTTAAAAATTCATAAAAAATACAAAAATTATCAAAAAAATATTTTTCTTTTTTAGAAAATTTTCTTTTGTCATCTAGTTTGTAGGAAAAATATAAAAAATATTCTTAGGGTCTTTTTACAATTTTTATCTTTTAAAGAAAACGGTGTCCGGGTACGGGATTTGTTTTGACTCGTTTTTGGGTCAAACGAACTCCGTTTTCGGTCTAGTCTTTTTCATTCTTCGTTATTTGTCCCGTAGAGTAGTTTAGAAGTGAAAAATTCTTCGTAGGGTTATTTTTAAAGAACTTCTTTTTGGAAAATTTAAGTATAAATTTGAACTAAGACTAAGATTGATACATTTCAATTTTAAAAAATTGTCGATTTAAGTTTAATTTTCAAGAGTAGCACGTAATATTAGTCCAATTAAGATCTTATGGGAGAAAAAGTGACAAATTACACTTATGAGCTTGTAAGATTTCCAAATAATCCTTGCTTAGCATCCGACTTCTACTTAACACTATCATTTTTCGTTCTTCGCGAGATTTGGCGAACGCTTAGTCTAAAAGTTAAGGAAGAAGCTAGAGCTCAACACGCTCGATCGAGTCAAAATTTATTCTTATTCTACCCAGCAGGAAAGTCAAAATTGTGACAAAACACTTATTTTATTTTTGAAAAAATTTTAAATTTTTTTCATTTTTTTGGTATTTTTCAAAAAATTTGGTGGTAAAAACGGGATTACGTAAAAACAACGGCTGCAGGCACAATCAAATCGAAAGATCCCCCATACTAAGATTAAACATTGTCCTCAATGTTTTACGAAGGGTCTCTACGTGAATCCTAAGCCGTTTATGAATTATGCTTAAAGATAAACGTTAGTTGATAAGATTTGGATATCGGATTCCCAAAATGAAGCTGAGGATTGAAGCTCTTGTGATCGAAGGACAAAAACCGCGAGCATGAGAGGCTTCAAAAATCCGGGACATCCTGGACATACAACACAAAACACAAAATACGAAAGAGGAAAGAGGCGAGCCTCCTCACACAACAAAAAACACTTATTCATTACTGCAATACTACTACTACTACGACGATGATAATACTAGGATAAGCATGGGTTTCCACCCATGAAGCGCTTGTTTTAGGTCACTTAGCTTAACCTAATCCCCCATACTTGAGCTTGTCAAGGGGGATAGAAGTGAGGATGACGAACACCCAAATTTGGAGTGTTGTTTCTAGAAATCAACATCGAGCTTTTCTGATGAAACAGCTTGGAAGCTTTAAAGCCCCGATGTGATGGAGAAGAAGGGGATTTCTCCTTAGAAGCAAGAACACCGTGATTGAAAACTTTGTCTTTATTTTCGGATGAAAATGGAAGTAAAGTATTAATCACGGGGGAAAGAGTAGAAAGATATCTCGTGGATTCGACTTCAATGCATATCCCCGGATCGTAAATCTTGTTTCTATCTCCGGAAGGAGAAGAAGCATTAACATCGAATCCGAGATCATTAGAAGGAATGAAGTCAAAATCCAATTGAAGGTCGGGATGAGTGGGAAAAATATTAGGCACATCAACGGGAATGTCTTCCACCACATCAATGGTTGAATCTCCCCAATCGGGATAATCAACATAAAATGATTCGAACTCGGGACGGGAGGTAGAATTATCGTCATCTTCCGAGTCGAAATCATCACTCTCAATACCCGGTGGTATTGAGTCATCACCATCAAGAAAAATGTCAATCTCCTCCATAAGAGAGTCACTATCCTCGACCGGGATAGGAGATGGAGAGAAAGACTCAGTAGGATTTTCAGAATTAAATTCTTCCGGAGGGCGGGGAGAAGAGTTATCATAAAACAAACTTTCCAAAAACAAAATATCTCCCTCCGGATCAAGGTTGACATCATCAATTCCCGGTGGAATTGAGTGGGGAAGAGTGAGTTCACCGGCGAACTCATCAAGAAGAGAATCGATCTTTTGAGAATCATTAATCAAAGTATCTCGATGAAGCAAAGATTCTAAAAGATCGGATTTGGCATTAAAACAAGGATATTTAATTCCCGGTGGAATTGAATTGGTATTTTCTAACACCTCATCATCAATTTGATCAACCTTAGTGGAAGTGATTTCTTCATCAAGATCAAAGAGAGGATTAGAGAAAATTTTAAAATTCTCATTTGGAACGTCCTCTTCGGAAAATGACTCATCACTCGAGGTAAAATCTTCATCGATATCGAAGAGAGGGTTAGAGAAAGTAAGATCATGATTCTTTGAAGAATCATCATACGGAGGCAAATCACACTCACCTTCGGAAGAATCTTCAGACTCACTTGGGATTTGGACAAGGTCCTCGACACTAGACTTTATTAATTCGTTCGATTCTATTTCTGGAATAGTGTCAAGATGCTCATCCTCCATTATGAGAGAGTCAACGGGCTCCTCGGTAAATAAAACGGGTGTGATTGCAACACACGGAGGAAGTCCAGAAATAATAATATCTTTCAAAGGTATAGAACTTTCCTCGTCATCGTCATCATCGTAGCAAACGGGAATCTTCCAATATCGATCTTTAGCCGCTTGCTCTTCTTCAATTCGCTTTTCTTCTTCCTTCTTTTGTATATATTGACCAACCATATCACGTATGGATGTCAATTGCTCCATAAGCTTATTTTGAGAATTGAGAAAGTCATTTTGATCATTGAAGATAGGATGATTGACGGTATATTGCGGGGGTTGAAATTGGTCAAAGCCAAAAGAATTAGGATCATAGCAAGAATTTTGCTCGTGATAATAATCTTCATTCATTGGTTGACATTGGTAAATTTCATGAGGACCCCCGCAATTTTCACAACAAAGAAATTGTTGTGGGTGAGAATTATCAAATTGGTCATAACCGGAATAATTAGAATCATAACACGGATTAGGTTCATAATAATTCAACGGTTGACATTCAAAAGTCTCATGCGGGCCCCCGCAATTTTCACAACAAAGATATTGTTGTTGAAAATCATGAAAATCTTGCGGGAAATTAAAGTCTTGATTGTAACACGGTTCCGGATAGATAAACGGAACTTGAGGTGTACAATAGTGACCATAACGAGCATCGTTCCCGTAAAATTCACAAGAATACATAGGAGGTTGTGGAGGTGGGTTGAAAACGTTAGGAGAATCATCAACAAAGTTAGGTTTTGAAACGTAAGGTAATGAATTTTCTTTTTCGGAATAGCACGTCGGATCAAAACTTGGCAAAGTTTGTGGGAGCTCATCAATGGTTTGATTGCATGGTTCCGGATTAGAGATAATCGGAGCTTTCGGTGGACAATTATAACCAATATGAGCACCTTTCCCACAAGACTTACAAGTGCATCGTTGACAAAAGATTCCATCTAACGAATCACCACACTCGTAACAACAATTGTGGTTAATTTGTGGAGGACTTTGCGAGGAATTTTCACCGGGGTCCTGTTTGACAACGAATGGCTCTCGAGGAGCATTAACAACGTTGGTATCGTCATCGGATGACTCGTAAGTGTTTAGAAGGTCTTGGTAAATTCCATTTTCATGACAAATTGTAAACCAAACTTCCTTTAATTTCTTTCGCCATAGAGCACATCCTTGACAATTTGGACCTTCAACCGGGTTTCCACACTTCACACAATCCTGAGGGGGTCGTTGAGACGAGTCGGGCATTTTATTAGGATCACGAACGAACTTGTCTACGAGACCTCCTTTTGAACAACCACATGATTTATTGTACAACGCTCCACAAGTCGAACATTCTCTAATCGTGTAAAGAGGATTTAAACGATAATCGAGGGACGCTATAAAAATTAAACAATTAAGAGGGTTAAAAAGAAGAATTAAATGGCAAAGAGGTTAAAGGAGATTATTTTTGGATTTCTGAGTTTTTTAAACATCATATTTTATTAACGGACAAAACGAGATTGAATAACTTAAACCGATAATCAACTTGCTTCACGGTAGCTCTTTAAAAGAAAAAATGCACAAAGGAGCGGAGGAGTAGGAAAGCGCGGAGCTATTAAAAACCTTTCTCCTTTAGGGTCGTAGTTCCTCGGAACAACCCTCCTTATACCCCTCTTATAGTTTGTTAATCTCTTAAAGGTGAGCCGTAATTCACAAGTGACACAAAGGCAAATTTTAAATCTTTTGTTAGGGAACTTATTATGATAATGCTTCAGTTGAAAGCATTATATTGATGATGATTTTTATTTGTTTTTATAGACAATGTTTTTATATTTTTGATTTTTTTTATATAATAAGAAGAAAATATTCACAAACGAGAAACAATAACTTCACGAGGAAGGGTCTTCAAGTCACTAATCGTCAAACCGTAACGATATTGTCGCAACACACCTCTCCGGCAACGGCGCCAAAAATTGATTTAAGATTTAATAACCCTTAATGAATATATAAATATAAATAAATATATAATACTTATAAATATATAACAAGGATCAAAATCCACAAAATCAATAGAATCCGGGTAGTATATGATATTATTCCCGGGTCGTAGTCCCAACGAGGAGTGAATTGGAAAGTCGAGAGTCGGTTTGATATTTGATGTTTGAATGAAAAAGATTTGGATTTGGATTTCTAAAACTGTGGGAAAAATAAGGCAAACAACACTAAAAACGAGAAAATTACACAAATTATACTAAAAATGAAAACGGGAAGCTAAAACGACACACTAAAAACCTTAATTTTTTAAAATTAATCTTAAATTGATTTTTTCACTTTTAATGGACTTAAATTGACTAAAAAGGAAGTTTGAAGAAAACTAGAACGAAACCGGAGCTAAATTGAGCTAGAAAATACAAAAAACAAGCACGGGAACGAATCCCGTGCTTTAAAAAACGAAATTTTGGAAAAATGACCCTACGAAAGTTTTTCTATTTTTCCTAAGTGCAAAATGATAAAACAAAATTTTCTAAAAAAGAAAAATATTTTTTTGACTTTTATTTAATTTATTATAAATAAAAAACAGTTTTAAAGAAAATAAATGTTAAAAAATATTAAATGATTATAAAAAATTCTGAAAAATTTAGAGAAAATCAATTAAACTATAAAGATCCTAAGAAAAATTTGAAACTGAAAATTTAGCTTAAAAATAAGCTGTTATTAAGCAATTAAGGGCTGGAGGCTTAATGGGCTTAAGTGGGCTTAAGTATTTAATAAAGCAAACTCATACCGGATGAGCTATTGTAGCACAGCGGTATGAGTTTGTGAGTGTGGGTGGCTTTGAAAGGGGGAGGTCCAGGTGGCTTTCTAAAACAGCAAATAAAACAAAATTTGAAACAAAGATAGGCTAAAAAAAGCTGTGAAAAAGGCTGTCCACAATCAGCATATGCTGATTGTGGTTTCTTAAAAAAAAGGACAAGGTTCAGGCTTAAAAATAAGCTACAAAATAAGCTCAAAATTAAAAACAAAGTTGTAGCAAATGAAGACAAGCTCCTAATGAGCTTGTATTCAAAAATTTAAAAGCTAAAAACTAATTAAAGCTGCTGAAATTTTAAGATCAAAATGAACAGTTGACTTATGAAAAAGACTTGGCAGAATTTGAGACAAACCAAGGCTACCAAAAGGGACTAAACCTACTATATTAGACACTCAAAAACAAGGTTCAAAAATAGTTTTTTAAAGCTTGATCAAATTAGTTGTGTTACCACAGTTTTGACCCAACAATTTTCAAAAACACTTAGAAAAACTTAAGTTATAACTAAAAGACTCAAAAACGTTTTTTTGAAAATGACTAAAAACATCTAAAAGAAGCCTGCCAAAGATGGCCAAAGTGACCCAAGGGGTATTAACCCAATTTGACCCACTTTGGGGTGTTATGCCAAACACCCCTTTAACTATG
>BQNB010013496.1:37169-57933 GCA_026074375.1 Tanacetum coccineum | reverse complement strand
TCCAATTAGAAGAAAGCAACGGTAATTAAGTAAACAAAAAATGTACGGTAATTATACGTACCGAAAAGGTTGTTCAACATATTCAACAAACTCAGATGCACTTTAAAACGAAGGTAGATACACCTCAGGGGATTCAAGCAACTTCACATTTGAAAAAGTAGAAATAAAAAGAAGCATACCTTTTTTTTTATTTCTACTTTTTCGAATGTGAAGTTGCTTGAATTCCATGAGGTGTATCTACCTTGGTTTCAAAGTGCATATGAGTTTGTTGAATATGTTAACATATTTCTCAGTACATAATTAGGGTACATTTTTGGTTTACTTAATTACCATTGCTTTCTTCTAATTGGATTTAAATATTTGCAGCCCTCATATTTGGGCAACTCCTCTTGCTCCGAGGGTCATTTGTGACAAGGTTTGTTTTTGCTATGTTGTATTTTTTTTTCGAATACCATCCGACATGGGGAGCTTTGAC
This sequence comes from Tanacetum coccineum, assembly GCA_026074375.1. Taxonomy (NCBI): domain Eukaryota; kingdom Viridiplantae; phylum Streptophyta; class Magnoliopsida; order Asterales; family Asteraceae; genus Tanacetum; species Tanacetum coccineum. The sequence continues at coordinate 57,458 of BQNB010013496.1, read as the reverse complement.
TAATGGTAATTGATTTTTTTTTGTTATATGTTTTCATATTTTATTCTTTTAGTGATTGGTATACATTTTTGTCAATGTACACTATTTGTGCTTCCCATTGTCATATGGACACGTTATATGATATTACAAGTAGATATTCTTCTTGCCTTTTTATTGTAATTTTAAACTAAGAGAAGATGTAACTTGCAAGTTGTTCACACAGCTGCTATGCCATTAAGTCATGAGCGAAAGCTTTGGATGTCAACAACCGGGAAGTTCTTCTCGTTAGAAATTTTGAGTCATGGAACCCATACTGTATGCTTATAGTTGCACATCTAACTCTAGTAAAATTATCACAACAGATTTTTATCTTTATATATAATAAAAGAAAAACTTTTTGAATTCCATATCCACGTCATGTCATAATACACGCGTCACTTTTCTATTGGCATCTCATACTTCTCTATTTCATCAAATCAATATAGGGCTTTTAAATTTAAATCCATGTCTCTGCTTTTCTCTCTTCTATATTCGAATTACGCAGTGTTGTAAATATCGGCATTGGCGGCCGATATATCACTGATATATCGCTTATCGGGGGTCAACCGATTCGTTTTTTCACTAATCGGACAAAAAAAGCGGTTTTGGTCAATATCGGTCAAAATCGGTTCTTGGCGGTCAAATCGGCCGATTTTTTGTGGTTAGATTTTCTGCTTATTGTGGTGTTTTCCGGTGGAGAAGCTGTAAAAGAGGAAGGAGATGAAATGAGAAAAATGATAAAAAAGTGGTACAAGTCGGTCCGGCCTAAGTCAACGTCAGTCAACATAATTAAGCCCATTTTGTGGTTTGAATGTTCGGTTACCTTGTGTTTTCTGGATGGGAGCTGCAAGGAGAATGGTGTTCTGCAAAAGATGAGGGAGAGAAGATGAAAGGAGAAGATATGTTTTCATTTTGACCTAACCCTAATAACTTGTGTTTTTAAATGTTTCTTGGCCCAACAACTAACTTATACAAATGGCCCAACTAATAACTTGATGGGCTTTAATTAAGACTTAACCCATCAGACATAATATGAATTTGTGTAACATATTTATGACATATATAACTAAAAACAAAAGGAAAACTTACATATTTAATAAAAATATGTAAATTATGCAAAATATATATAATTAAAAATATAAAAAGACTAATAAATTTAATAAAAATATGTAAATTATTTTTATAAAATAAATTCCTTTATTATTTATGGTCTCCGCCAAGAAAACGATATATCACCGCCAAGACGGATATATCGCTTAAAAGTGGTCGACCGTCGCGGTACCGCTTAGCGATACTTACAACACTTTTTCCCAAATCAATATAGGGCTTTTTCTATTGAGCGATTCCCAATCTATATTCGGTTACGGTATTTTCTTTTCCGTTCGAAGACCATATCATCAGTTAGTTTCATGTGGGTTGGAGCATGACTTCAAAATTACTATTTATTGTTTCAGGTATGTTTAATTGTACTTGATTTTTATAAGTTGTTACATATCCAATATTAATGTGTATTTAATTTTTCTATATCTGAAATCGAGGGTTTTTATTATGACTATTCATATTAGGGGTTTTGTTATGATGCTTGAAGTTAATGGTAAATAGGAATCAATTTGTTGTTAATTTTTAATCTGGTAAAAGAAAGTGGTATTAAAATTTGGTATTATCTTCTTCATAATTTTAGACAATGTTTCAATGAAATGAATTTTAAAAGTATTGCTGATATTTTCTGCAATGTGTTTTAATAGCAGAGACACTTATGTTTTGTAACTAAACTAATATTTGCTATTCCCAATTATGTTTTGATATTCTTCAAAACAAACACCCCTTTAATTGAGTCCATATACGAAAGGATATGCTGCATCAATGTTTTTGAGTTTGGTTTAATGTTCATATGACGGGGCATGATAAAATCAAATTATTATTTCTTTTATGTAGGAAAGTGTAACATGTTTTACATTTTTGTGATGTTTGCTATATATCTTTTTAGGACTAAATGTCTTTTTATAGCTACTACTTATGTCTTTTTTTGGCATATGATACCATTCATGTGGTAATATTAAGTTTCTGTTGCAGATTGCATATGCTCTATATTTGATTTTGTTGTCTATGGATGCACCTATTGAAAGTGATTATATACAGGTGTTTGGATGAGATTTTGAAATAGGCGAGATTGAGGTGTTTAAAACCTGTGGTTGTGAGTGATAGTGATGATAGGGCACTTAAGAGGTATTTTGTAAAGGTTTGAGTGGACGTATAATTATTATGAACGGGATAAGTTATATGGTTTATGTTCTGAAGATGATGATCAGAATGGTGAATCCAAGGTAAGTAATTTGGTTTATGTGGAGACTGATGGTAATAAACTTGGATGGAAGTCGTGCTTGGCCGATGGAAACTTGAGTCAGATTCGTACACTGCAACTTTAAACTCAAGAGAATTGTGGTATGTTCGGATCACTTTATTTTTATTTTACCATTTTCAATAAGTAGTGTTAATTTTTTTTAGAAAATTATGTAACTTTGTATTGCAATTCAAAAAGAAAATTAACTTGTAGTTTTGCAATAAAAATGTGTTACATCAGATGTTGATATTATCAGAGAACAGAAACTATATTAAATATCAATCTAATTATTTTTAATAAGCAGATTTTGAGAGGATACTTTGGTAACTTTCGAGCCATGTGACCCATTTTTTAGTTGATTACCAAATTTGATCCGTTTTGACCCATTAGAGAAACTATATAATACTTGAATCCTTTTCAAGTTTGCATGTATGAATCAAAAATGAAGTAAATACTGATTCAGTCTTTGCATATTGTTTCTTTGTATTATTTTTCAGGTTGCAATGTTATTAGAGCTTGTGGCACCTGGACGAGCTTAACTAAAGCTATTGATATTTTACCAAATCTACTTGGGTTTTGCTCTTTTAGCCATATTACGAGGTCTGCTATCACATTATCGTTGATCAAATGCGGTTGGCACACGACCCTCACTGGTTATGAAAAAAAGAGTGTAAATGGTTTACTCGAATTACCACTCGTGGGTCCGTTCTCTCTACTTTCACATCTTGATATCTATGAGTGAGTTTCAATTCAAGGTTAGCAACTCTTGTATAAATGCTATGTATACATCCTTTAGTAAAGTTTTCACTAGAGGCGATGGTATAGACCCAGTTATAGTAAACCAGTATAGTCCTAAAACATGATTTGCCTCTTATAATTTTAGTACCCTTCATTTGAGTACAAGAGTTTCCAATTAAGATTCTTACAACTACAACCCATTGCTGTCATGTAAGATATCTTCACATGTATGCTTCTTATTGTGGGTAAATTTTGTAACTTAACTGGGTTAGACTAACTTAGGATCTTCTCAAACCCAAGCTTCTTGACCCATTTTTAGCTGACCCATTTTTTAGTGTGTATCTATCCTTCAAGGGTTTTTTGTTTTTTGGCTTATTTTTTATTTTTTTGGGGTAAAGGAAAATAATGCCACAATGCCACCTATGGGACTCGAACACATGACCTAGAACTTCAGGTCCTTAGTAACACCACTTTAACCAACCACGCTAAAGGAAAATAATGCCACAATGCCACCAGTGGGACTCAAACATTTGGGGTGTTTGGTATTAGTTATTAAACGTGCTTATTATGGTCTTACATCAAGATTAAGCATTCATAGTATCAAATGTAAGATTTGATATCTAATAGATGTCGTACTTATAGATAGTTTTAAATGGCCTCTTTCAAAATTGTAACAAACTATATATGAAAAACTGCAGGATTATGCCAAAAGAGAGTTTGCCGAGGAGCTATTTGCATACACAACGCATTTATTAAAACAATGCACTCTTCGGTTAGAGGAGCACTGTTAAAGAAGATTGTATGTATTTCAAATAGAGTGTTTGTCAACTTTTTTGTATCTAGAACTGATAAAAAACCTGATAATTTTGGAACAGGTGTAGCTTTTGATTACTTGGAATAAGCTCTTTAGAAGTTTGAAGGTCCCTTTTTCGTAGGAGAAATCAGTAAGGTAAGTTCTTTTTTCTGTAAAAATGTCAATTTTGCTCTCGGGTTGATTGGGTTATGTCTCTTATCTTTAGTGGGTCAAGTGGATAAATAAAAATATTAGCCAAAGAGGAAACGGGTTATAAGTCTCATAAATTGTCTTTCTATTGCATACAACCTCCTAAATCGCTTTATTCAAAGATTACATTATATTTTTTTTCCTTTTTTACTCCATCAATTACCACGTAATAAACTTTTACAAAACGGAAAAAAAGTTGTTCATGGGTTAACACAATATGTTTTCTACATATATTGTAAATTACCCTTTTGACCCGTTACCAACCCACCCATTTTGCCACACCTATTTATAGGGTACGAAGTATCTACCGAGTCACTTATCATTCCATTTAGCTTCTTGTAAAAACGGACATTTTATTGTTGTACCTATTTATAGGGTATGAAGTATCCACTTAGTCACTGATCTTGACATTTTTCGTAGAAAGGTTTCAGTTATTTCAGCAAGATGTATACTTGAATTGGCAGGCCAAAACTAGCAACATGGATAGAGGTATAACTTCAATTCAATTTACTATCAATCTTTTAATTAGATAAGAAAAATTAAAACGGGTACACCTAACCCATTCAACATCGTCCAGAAAAAATTTTGTCAGGCACATCTTAATTTCATGGTCACACATATGGTTACTTTGTGCACCGGTTCAATTGTATGTGAATAGGTTTACGTGCAGTGATGTCATCCGATGACTCAATAGGTATAGTCTTTAGTTGTTTATCCAAAGGTGCAGTTGACTTTTTAGTCAAACCTATTCGAAAGAATGAGCTAAAAAACCTCGGACAGCATATGTGGAGGAAATGTCACAATGTGAGTTAATTTAGCTATTATGGTTTTGTGTATGATTAAAAACGGACCTGTTTTGGACTTCGGCTTCACGCGTGTTTTGATTTCGTATGTTTTGTATTGTGAGGTGGAGTGTACTAGATGTAAGCTAACCACCACTACACCAGTATGCTCATCTGTCCATGTGAAATTCTGTAACAATAATCTGTAAGAAACTATTTTTTTTTTTGTTCGCTTGTGGGAGTGGTATACTGGATGACAAAGCTACAATATCAAGAAGCATTGAAGAGTGGGGTGGGGTGGTGGTAGAAACTTTGTTGGTGATAACACTGACGAAGATCATGATGTATATGTTTTTTTCTTTTACATATTGCTGGTAGAAACTTTGTTGGTGATTCCATTATTTAGATGTTAATAATCAGTTTCTTCCTTTTCTAATGCAGTCAAGCGATGAAAAAAGTCAGAACGGTAGAAGTCTTGAGAAACATACAACTACTGTGTTGAAAATACCTGAAAGATTATCTATTAGTCCAGTTATAGCAAATTTGTTCTGTGAATTACGAGCATGAACAGAATTGCCATTGCATTGTATCATTTTAAGTAATATGATTATCTATTGTATTAGTTATGTACGTTTCAAGTAATAAAAACATTTTTAATTGTCATCCGCGAAACCCGCGGGTCTATAGTCTAGTTAATTATATAAAAGTAGTTTTATATAATTTTATAAAACAATTAAAATTATTGTTCATCAGTGGCATAAATATTATACATATAATATTTTGATATATTTTCTTAATACGGAGCCATGAATATAAATAACACAAAAAACGGAGTTTAAACGATAAAGATATAAGGTTTATAAAACCGTATGCACTATTTTTACTTTTGTGCACTATTTTATAAAAACAATTAAACCAATTATATAATATCATTATATAATCAATAATAATATTAAAACATGTATTATTAACAAACAATCAATTGTGAGACGAAAACCACACTTTATTTTACGGATACAAATACAAACACCTTTATTCAATAAAGTACGGTTTAAACATTGTTTTGACATTTTAAACTAAACAAAAACTATTAGGTGGTGGTGTAACTATATAACTTGTGATGTAGTACTATTAAGTACATTGTACTCATACGGCCTACATTTAATTAGGTTGCGTTCGGATTTCGCTTGTCGACTCACTCACTTGATTTATATTATCAACACTATTCACTAAGGTGAGTTCATAGCCCCATGTTTTACTATATCAATGATTTACAACTTTTGGGGTGAGAAACATGCATTGTTTTACAAATTGGACGCAAGTGTACATTTTATCATGATTACGTGTTTGCCTAAGTAGCGATAACCCACTGTGCCCATTATCATGAACTGTCAATTACTTTGTGTGAGCGCGAATGTTATAAATAGATCTATTTGGGATTAACATCCCTGTTCGGGTGAGTAGCACTCACTGTGTTGGTTTTATGGATAACGGACTTATATCATGTCGGATTTAGGATGTTGCGGGTTAGAACATCATCAAGGGCAATATTGGCAATTTATATTACAATTTATACATGTCGAGCTTCAGTGTCATGAGCTTAGGGAAATGTAATTACACTTTGTGATGTTTGCATCTGTTGCATTATCATACACTTGGAAATCTTGCGGTCCTACATTATATTTACATAAACCTATGGATTCACCAACTTTATGTTGACGTTTTAAAGCATGTTTTTCAGGTATATGAGGCACGAGGTGCTAAGGATACATTGGGATACTCTTTTGAGGAGTCATGCATAAAAGATTTGGAGTCATTACATCTGGGGATTTTTGTTATGATCTAAAATCTTTGTTATCAAATGTTGAACAATTTAAGTCGTTGCGCTTTGTATTAAACAATTTCAATAAATCTAATGTATCATATTTTAAATAAACAACTCTTTAAGGTTCGATTCACCCCATATCTTGATACATTGATCGTGATTAACGCTAACTCCTGAATTTAAAAATCCGCTGCGACCGCTAATTAAGGGGTGAAAACACAAAGATCTGAATTTTCAATTAAACTGGTGCTTACATGCATCAGCATCGATCCCACGAGTTTTGAATATCAAACCCAATCTACCATAAAAAGAAAGCACCACAAAATCAAACCAAGTTTTAATCAAAAATCTTCCATGTACATCCTTCGTATAAACAATACAAAATAATGCTTACTACCCAATCACCAACTGGATTGTATTGTCCTACTATGGATTCATCTACGTCTTCCTACGCACATCAACCTTATTCTCCGCTTAATCGTGTTAATCTTGATATGGATTTTGAGTAGTTAATGTATAGTCAAGAGTATACTCGACCCAAGATTATTCTATGGGTCAAGGTTCGGCTCATGGTTCTGCTCAAGTTGACGATGATGACTCTCTTATGGAAGAGATACCACCCGTCAAATCTAAGAAGCCGTTGAATCGTGCTTCAAAGGCCAAGGAGAAAGAGCCGCCAAAAGACTAGACAACCGCGGAAGAGATCGAGTTGTACGAAGCATGGTGTGATGTGTCAAAAAATAGCGAGAGAGGAATCCGTATGAAGACGAAGGGTTTTTTAGGAAACGGTTATTGAGTACTTTGAAAAGGAAACTGGTTCAACAAGAGGGTAGGACTCGATTCTTAGCAAATGGAAAATAGTGTTCGCCCTAGAATTGGTTCTTTTTGCGCCATCATCAATAATATTGAAGCAAATCACGAAACTGGTTCAAATGACCTCGATGTGTACCAAAAAGTATGTGCAGAATACACAATGATCTACATGCATGACTTTACGTTGGAGAATTGTTATAACATTTTGAAAGATCACCAAGGTTGGTTAGAGATTGAGATGCATGCTTTTTACAAGAATATCAAGGGGCAAAAAGAGTCCAAGACTTCTGAAACCACCTCGAGGTCAGCATCTGGTGGTTTTAATTTGAACAATGAAGCAGATGAGTGTGGGAAAGAGATTCAAGAAAAATGAGCAATGGGTCATGACTGAGCAAAAGCCAAGAAAAAATCATCTGCCTTCTCTCGTAAAGGATCTTCTTCATTTGTTGATTTGATAGCCGACAAATTCTTAAACATGAAAAAGGAAAAATAAGGAAAGGGGGAGGAGCACCAATAGTCTTATATCTAGTTGAAGAATCGGGAGTTGGATATCCGGGAGGTAGAGCGTCAAGAAGCTACAGAGTTGAAAAGAGGGAAACTTACAATAGAGCGTCGAACACTTGAATTAGCTGAAAGAGAGAAACAAGACAAAAACATCTTATTCTATAATTCAGAAATCAGTTCCTCTTTGCCCGCAATACAACAAAAGAAGTTGCAGGAGATGAAAGACGAAATCAAGGAGCGATATAACTTAGATTATTAGTTTAAGTTTTTAATTATTATTATCATGTTATTTTTATGTAGTGTTTTTTTATTTTTGTAATGTTTTTATATTTATGTAATGTTTTTATTTTAAATGAAATTTAATTTTGTTGTTAAAAAACTTTAAAAAAAATAAAGGTCGCCTTATAGTGGCAAAAAGTCACCTGTAGGTTGCTGGAGAGAGAAAGGTGATGTGGCAAGGGAAAATGTAGGTCGCTGTGGTCCTTATAGTGCATAGCCTAAGAACACATCATGTGCTTCGAAAATCTTAATTTTGACTTTCTATCCCATTTTAAGAGAACATTCCTGTTTTAGCCAAAAGTACACGCCACTTTGCGTCTTTTAGCCAACATTGACCCCATTTTCCCAATATGGTCATGCTCTACTGCTCTACCGATCTACCATCTTAGATGGTTGACAGGTGTCTAATTAAATGTACTTTTTGTTGGCCTACAAATTAGTGGGCCGACCCACTGTGATAACCGGTAATTTACCAAGGGTTAAGTATTATAAAATATTATAATTTCGTATTTTGAAGTCTTTCGATCTTGTCAGTTTTCCTGATGAAAGCTGAGAAGTTGACATCAGTTGACTATTTTGCATAAAACGGTTACGGTTTAACCGGGAGTTTGATGGAGTTTTGAGTTCGTAAGTGAATCACTTTTGATTCGTTTTTTCTGTTTTATAGTGGTTTTGAGGTTTTCAGTGCTTTCTAGGAACTTTTCTCGCGTCTAGCGAGAAATCGTCACGCAGCGCGTACCGGCACGACAGTTTATTTGAGAGTGGAGATTTAATGAATTTGGGAATATGTTAATGGATTTATTTATTTAATAAATTCCGTTGGTTTAAAACGTAAATCGTGAGTGTGAGATTTGAAAGTTATCAGAAAATAGTTGTTTTCGTAAAATTCGGTAAAAGACTGTAACGTTCGTAAGAAAATTGTTGATCCCACTTGAATAGATCTTGCTTAGCTTGTAAAAGGCTTAGTTGTATTGAATAAATCCAAGAGAACTATGGTAGAAACTTTGATTGAATATATCAAAGAATATGCGGAATCTAGTCTATGATACTAAGAAGAATAAGCAATGAAATAGTAACAAACAAGTTTAATAACAATAGTTTATCAAACTTTCAGTCTCAATATAAAACAAACACTCTTAATAGTGTTAGGGTTTACAAAACCTTGAAGCTATGAATATCAAAGATGTGTATCTAACATTATGCCCTAGGACCTCCTTTTATACACCAAGGAGTCCTACAAGGCTTACAATACTTTCCTAAGTTATCATGATCTTTTCTATAAGCAAACATAATCTCTTAAACAAATAAGTTATACATATCTTCTTTACAAATAACTAATGCTTATCTTCGTAAGTATTCTTATTTTCCAATCAATCTTTATCTCTTCTCTGATAAGTCTTTGATCTCATCTCTGTCAGCATAATCCTTCCAGCAGTTGTAACTAAGCACAAGCAGCATTAACTACTTAGAAGTTTACTTTTGCAGTACTAACATACACTAGCAATAATAACTTTTGTACTACCAGTACTAACTACTTAGTATAATTTTCATTAGTATTACCAGCAACACTAAGTTATGCTTGACAGCACTGATATATACCTGAACAACAGTAACTCTAAGAATCATCTTGAAGTCTTTTAAACCCAACAATCCTTCCCTAAACTTGATGTTCATCATCTAAATCTTCAAGTTTCTTCATTAATAGTTTTCACCATCACCAGGAGAATGCATTCAAACACTTCATTGACCCTTTTCTTGCTTTGTCATAAGCTTGAATAGTTGATAACACATCTTATTCTAATGGTCAACTTGAAGCTTTTTGTTCAGCATGTTTGTGATTGTTATTGGTGTAAGGGGATATCTTTTCTCAACCAACATAAAGATATGTAGATTTTTAAACCTCACAAAGTGCACTCCACAAGTATCAAACAGCTTCCAAATAGTCACTTTGTATCATTGTAGATTTCTCCATACTTCACTTTTTATGTCAGGTTCAAACATTACTTTCAGATCACCTCATAAAATTCTTTCATAATCCTCCTCTGGCCTTGTATTCCCATGTTTAGCTTTAACTAACTTCCAGAGGGTCTCCAAGTCTTCTCTATCAATATTCTAAAGCATCTTAATCATTGATAAGTATCTTTTGAACTTCCATCAGCTCTTATCAATTAAAAGTATCCAAACTTTCCTTCTTTAACAATCTTGTATTCAACAATCATTAGAGGTTTGGTGGCAAGAGGTATAGCATCAATTGCTACCTCATCATCTTTAACTATCTCAATATGCATTTTTATCTCTGCCTCCTTTTGATCATCATCTTTTTTAGCTTCTACATGCTCATCTATCTTTTGCTTCTTTGATTTATCAGATTCAAGCTCATCTCCTGCTCTTTTAGAACTTCCTTCAGTTCTTGTCACACTGCTTTTCATCACATCTGAATCCATAGGAACAAATGAATTTGCCTATTTGTATGCTTTGTCAAAGAGCTTCTAAATTTCTTCATAACTCCTTCCTTTCAGCTAATTGTTCTTGTATCCACCCATATTCTTCACGTATGCACACATTCTATTCCTTATCTGAGTTTTGGTAGGTGGTTTACTTCTTTGCTCTACTGCTCTCTGTGCTGCAAAGAACTTTTTCCTTTCAGCTATCATCTCCACTAACATTCTTGACTTTTCTCCCATGGAGAATTGTTCTTGTTCATCAGCTTGGAGTCTTGCAGCTAATTGGTCATCAGCCTCAACCATAGCTTGAATGCTATCCAGTTCTTCAATAACTGCTGCTCTGCTAGCTTCTTCTTGTGCAACTTTTTCTTTTTGCATTCTTTCTAACTTTGCTTGTTCTTCAGCATGCAATCTCAGTGCTAATTCTTCATCAAGTGCAATTTGATCTTTCTTATTTGATGGCTTTTCTGGATCAACCATTTTTGCCTTGCCTTTGTCTTTTTCTTGTGAAAGTTGTGGTGCTTGTGAAGAAGAAACTATTGGTGTAAATTTAGGTGATTGCTCCTCCTGTTCATGAAAGACAATTCCTTTTGCCTTTGGTCTTGTGCTGGCAACAGCAGTAGTAATTGTTGTGGTAGCAGTTGTAATAGCCTTTGGTTTAGCTGATTTTATCTCTATCAAGGTCTGAGCCAGAGTTAACTCATCAACAGTTGTTGTAGCAATGGCAGTAGTAACTACTTCACCAGCAATAGTAACTGGATCAGCAGTAGTAACTGGATCAGTAGCACTAACTAGAATTGGGCTTGTAGTCTTAGCAGCATTAACTATAGGCTCTTTAAACACCTCATCACCATTAAGTACATCAGTATTAAACATCAAGTCTTCATCATTTCTTTCTTGAGTCTCATCAATCAAGGTCACCTCTGTATCAACATCAAGATTAGCTATTTTCCTCCCCTGTTTGGATGCATCCTCTTGAGCACCCAAACTAACATCATTAGAGGATTCTACCCTGCTAGCTGAACCAACCTTCCTTAACCTCTTGAGCCCTGAAGTTCTTGACTTCTTTCTCTTTTCCAACTGCTTGACTCTCTTCTTTAAACTAGCAATCTCCTTTGCTTGAGCAGTCTTTGCTTTCTCCAAATCAATAACCTTCTCTTGTAGACTGGTACATAAACTCATCAATTCAATCAGTTGTAGTCTATCCTCACCACTTTGAGGTGGATCATAGAAAGGGGTAGATACATGTTCCTCATTAGTAGCCTCATCAGGGATAGGCTCTATAGGACCACTGTCCTTCCTATGTTTCCTTCTAGACTTTTTCTTTTGAGGCTTAGATGATGATAGCTGAGTAATAATGGGTGTGGAATGGGAATCAGTAAGAGCAGCTGAATCTTCACCCATGTCGTCTGGAGCTTGAACCATCATAATTTGAAATAAAGTGGTGATTCTCCCAGAGAAACCTTTTCCTTTCCTTTTCATATTAGCAAAAATATTCTTTGTATGGGAAGGTGTAACATAAATCCCTTTACGTTTGGACATTCCTTCAAGTTGTTTGTCCAGGAACACTTGCACAAATCTTGGATACATAAGAAATTTAACCCTACCCTCCAAGTTCTTCATCATATTATCAAAAATGTACTTGGAAAAGTTAATTTTTTTGTTTGTAGCAAGACAGATGATAGCAGATGTCATAGTGCTACTAAATTCATTCTAAGTTGTAGTCTTAGCACTAAGGCATTGCAGAATTGTATGGATAAGAAATTTTCATTGAGATGAAAAATAAGCTTTATAGAATGTAAGCTTTTGTGTAAGATTTTCATACCCCATGAGTGTCAGCTGTTCAAAAATTACATTATTTGGCAGACATTCAGTCCCTTCAGCATCTTCTAACATAAGATCACTTCTTACACTCTTCTCAGTGATGATCACCTTCTTCTTATCTACTAGGGCTTGTATATGACGGTCCCCATTAACTGTCTTAGCCTTAGCAATTGCCTACAACTGTTTAATGCATGATTCATATACTGTAGGATTAACCGTTAACGCATATTTGATAGAACTTGCATTTAGAAAATCAATAATGCCTTCAAACCCATTACTTTCTTCGTATTTCTCCAAAAACGCAACTAAATTGTGAGTTTCAGCAAACTTTAGGGTCGATATTATGATGAGTTTTGATGATTAAAGATGTAATTGAGTTAGGGTTTATGATTAGAGAGTATAGCAAAGTGTAAAATCGATTGAATGAGTAATTGAAACCCTTAATCAAAGTATTTATGAAATCACCCTCAACAGCATTAACTTAAACTGGCAGCATTAAGTTAAGCCTAACAGTATTAACTAACCCAGCAGTAGGAAGTTATGACTAGCAGCATTAACTTATGCCTAACTGCAGTAAGTGAATGCCTAGCAGCATAAACTAGTACTAGCAGCAGTAAGTTTAAGCTTAGCAGCATTAACTTTGATATACTAGCATTAACTCCAATTTTATTCCAAAAAGCATTTCCATCATGAATTTTGACTCCTACATGCTCTCTTTCTATTTTTGATCTCACAATATCTCTCATTTCTTTTTCTCACCAATTCACTCTATTTGTTTTTATATCACACAACTCTCTTTCTATTTTTTAGCTCACTATATCTCTCATTTCTTTTTCTCACCAATTCACTCTATCTGTTTTTATATCACAAATCAAGAGCCCTAACAGACAGTTTGGTACAAAATTCCATCAATTCCTTTAGTTTCATGATGTCCTCCTCACTTCCAAGTGTGTTAACTCTTGAGAGAGTTGGATCATTAGACTGTTTAGATGCAGCCTCAAACCTAATTTGAGCTTCTACACCCCCTAATATGGTATCTTGGCACCTGGGACTACTACTTGAGCTAGTTCCCTAAGAAAGAGACTCATTAAGTGTTGTTATGGATTGGGTCCTATTTATGTTACCATTGTCCTACTCTGCTTCTAAACTAGAAGTAGTGGTGGCAGCCCTTTTCATTCTGTCTTCCCACTCCTTAATGACAGTCTCATTTGATACAAAGGGAATAGGTCCACTTAGACTGAGATATCTCAGTGGCCCTTTTGACTTCCCTAGGTTTTTGAGTCTTTTTGGGTTAAGATAATGATGGAACAATGATTGGTTCAAGATTAGATAGTGAAGCAGTTGTGGATGTGTGTTGGGGTTCAGTGGGATTTCCTGACCATTCACCCACTTCTACTTGATTGGTTCAACATTTTTAATTTTGACAACAGTATTAAATGCAACTAGCAGCATTAAGTATACTTACCGGTAGTAAGTTACTCTAACAGCACTAACTTGAATTTCATCCTTAGTTGCTATTCCATTCCATTCTAAACATCCTTAAGACTTCATAATTAACCTCCCTTTAATCAATACTTCAGAGGTTAAGCATTCCAATACTTGCAATTAGATATTGAAATCTGCTAACATCAAATGCCTTTGTAAGTAAATCAGCAACATTGTGATTAGTGTAAATCTTGATCACTTGAATTAATCGCTTCTCATATGAATCCCTAATGAAGTGATGTCTAATCTCAATGTGCTTAGTCTTTGAGTGAAACACTGGATTCTTAACAATGCAGATGGTTGCTTTCATTATCATGAAATCTTGGTAATTTATGAAATTGTTATCCATATCAGCATGTGATTTTTTGAATCCATAACACCTGTCCACAACAACTAGATGCAGCTACATATTTTGCTTCAGTAGTAGAGTTGGCAACTCTAGTTTGCTTCTTACATTGCCATGAGATCAATCTCCTCCCAAGAAATTGACAACCTCCTGTTGTGGATTTCCTGTCTAAACTTGCACCAGCATAGTCACTGTCAGTATAAGCTTCCAAGTCAAATGGTGAGTCCTTAGGATACCAAAGGCCCAATTTAGGTTGACCTTTCAAGTATCTAAAGATTCTCTTCACAGCATGAAGATGTGAAACTTTAGGTGTGACTTGAAATCTTGCATAAACACATACAGCAAACATTATATCAGGCCTTAAAGCTGTTAGGTACATCAATGATCCAATCATTGATCTATACAAGTGGACATTAACATCTTTAGCTTCTGCATCTTTGAGAAATGGCTTTGAAGTCTCCATAGGAGTACTTGCTGTCTTCATAGTAGAAAAACCAAACTTCTTTAAAATTTCATCCACATACTTGTCTTGACTGATGAAAATCCCATCATCTTTTTGAGTTACCTGCATTCCTAAGAAGAAAGTAAGCTCACCCATAGAACTCATCTAGAACTTCTTGTGCATCAATTTCTCAAATTCAATGCATAAACCCTTCTTAGTAGATCCAAAAATGATATCTTCTACATATACTTGAACTAGTAGAATATCACCTTTGACTCTTTTAATGAACAAAGTCTTATCTATCTGGCTTCTCTGAAATCCATTGTCCAATAAATAAGTAGATAGAGTCTCATACCAAGCTCTAGGAGCTTGATGTAGACCATATAATGCCTTTTCTACCTTATAAACTTTGTCAAAAAACTTTGGATCTTCAAACCCTGGAGGTTGACAGACATAAACTTCCTCTTCAATCTTGTCATATAGAAATGCACTCTTCACATCCATTTGATACACAACAAAATATTTGAATGAGCCATAGGCTAAGAACAACCTAATTGCTTCAATCCTGGCAAATAGAGCAAAAACCTCATCATAATAAATTCTCTCTTCTTGAGTGTATCCCTGAGCAACCAACCTAGCCTTGTTCCTGATTACAATGCCATGTACACCCATTTAGTACCAATATCTCTTTTGCCATGTGGTAAATCCATCAAAGTCCAAACCTGTTGTAATTTGAACTTCAGAAGCTCTTCTTGCATAGCTTCTATCCAGCTTGGATCTTGTAATGCTTGGATTATCTTTTTGGGCTCTACTTGTGATAAGAAACATGTAAACAGTCAATTCTAAAAGTCTTTATGGTTGATTCTTTGTTGCACTGAACTAAACATACCATGTTCAGTCACATTCTTTGTCATTCTTCTGGTTTGAGGTGCTGAATGTATATCTCTAATAATTTGTTCAAGTAGATGATCCTTGTGAACTCTTGTAGTTGGAATAGGACTGACATGCACAGTTATAGCCAAATTGTTCATGTTAGCCTCTGCACCAACTTCTTCATCATCATCAGAATAGACAATCTCTTCTAAATTAGGCATATGTGGATTATTAATACATCTATAGACTATATTCTCATCAATAGCATTATCTTCTATGCTAGCAGTATTAACAGTTGAACTAACAGTATTAATATTATTAGTACTGTTAATACTTTCATCCTGCTCTTGATTAACTCTTGGCTCCTCTGTATTTGGCACCTCACTATTTTCATTCTCTGGATGTTCAGCATCTATCTTTTCTTCCTCCCTTAATGGTTTGAATCAAGCATCAAGAGAATCCTTTGAATTTGAAGAGAATGATGGATCTTGAGTCAAAAATGGTAGTAGTATGTACTCTTGACTAGATACTGTCTTTTTCCTAGCTTGACCTGCATCAATGTTTTCTTTGGTATCTGCATTACCATAATTTGATTCCTTGCAACAACTGGCTTATAATTCATAGATTTTGTGTAACACCCCCAAATTGGGTCGCAGCGGAATATGGGTCCGGGGCGTGTTACTTCTCAGATCAATAACACAAGATATATATAGAACGACCAAAAAGTCGTTTGAAAATGATACATTGGATTTAACAAAGTTATTGTTACATAAGCCCGAAGCTTAACTTGTTCACTTGATCAAAATACAAAGATTTTCCGCCCATAACAGATAACAAAATGAAATGCGACAAAATCTTTAATGCATGACATCCAATTCAAAACCACCAATGTATCCATCGCACCCTGTGCTTATTGATCCCCTGAAAAACATTGCTTTAAAACGTCAACAATAATGTTGGTGAATTCATAGGTTTAATAAATCATATATTGTAGGACCACAAGATCTCCCAAGTGTATGATAATGCAACAAATGCAGACATCATATAAATGTAATTCCGGTGTCTAAGCTCATGACACTGATGATTGACATGAATGGTTGCCAAATTAAAGGCCGTTTGCGTTGGTGATGTTCAAACCCGCAACATCGATATTCGCACTGGTAAACGTTCGTTTCAGTTAGGTGATAAGCTAATCACCCGAACGGGGTTGTCAAACCCAATAGATCTATTCATAACATTCGCGCTCGTAATTAACAGTTCATGATAATGGGCTCAGATTGGGTTATCGCTACTTAGGCAACATGTAATCATAATATAAAACTTAACCACTTGTGTCCAGTTGTAAAACATTGCATGTTTTTCACCCCAAAAACTTTGTAAAACAAAAGCATGTAAAACGTGGGGCTATGAACTCACCTTGAGTTCTGATAATCCAAATATCGCAGATAATGCGTCACGTAAAAGATCGAATGCAACCTAAATTATCATAGGTCGTATAAGTACCGAGTACTTATTGATAACATTGAATGTAATCCTATAGATTATATCGTACTATCGTTCGGGCTATCATAATTAAAGAGGTCATGACATGACGTTCGAGGAGTTAGGACACTTTAAATCGTAAATCCAACAACTCGTCGAAACGCCATACGAAGAGGCCTCATTATGAAACTCCCTAGTAATATAGTACTTTGATAACCACATAATATTCTATATAGCTCAATCACCAACTAATGGTTTTGAAAAAAATTGTGTTTAATAAGTTAAAACGTTTATATTTACGTTTAGTTAAACTGGCGTTCTTTCGCGCTTTTAACCCGATTCTCGCGTTTCTTATGCACATCTTTTCGTTGAGCAAGACTGAGTTATATAAATTGAATTTTTGAATTTCGGGACTACGTGTGAGCAGTTACTTTTAATGTTCAAATCAGACGTGAGCTTTATAAAAATCGTTCATTCGTCCGTCGTTTAACGTAAATGTCGTATTTTATTCGTATAGCTCCGTTTTTTAACGATTCTTTCGAGGGACGTTCTAGTATTTGAATATGTCTATTTTTTTTATGAGGTTACATAAAAATATAACTTTCTGTTCACTGAATAGTAACTTTTATAAATATATGTTTTATAACAACGTATTAATTGTCGTAAACTGCGAAATTTTAACTCGTTCGTTATTAATTGAAAAATTACGATTCTTATCATTTTGGAATCCTAAAAATGTGTATTATATTAAAAATTTAATAATACCAAAAAAAACCCCTTGCTGTTTATTATTTTTATAAACGTTTTATAAAAATTGTACTTACGACTTTCGTTTATTATCGTGATAACTCGTTTTTTAACGTAACTTGTTCGTTATTAATTCGTTTTAAACAAGTTTCTTACTTTTTCGGAATGTCGTGAATCATGTATTATCTTATAAAAACTATAAAATGGGTATTTTAAGTTTGAATTTTTTGGACTGCAAGATTGATGATGTTTGTTAAGTCCATTTTTTCCCTTTTCTTTATACTTTACCACTTTTGTATTTTCCCCAAACTCATTATATCTATATATTATAATTAATACATTTATTAAGTGGGGGGGGGTTTTCCTTGGTCCATCCAAGTCATCATGTGTAAGTTTACCCATGTTAAACAAATCCATTAACATACTTTAAAACCATAACTTTTTTATGTAACTTTAATTTACTAGTTTTGTCAATAATCTTTTTTTGTAACCAAGAGTTTGGTAAATCATTTGTGTAACCATTTAACATGATTGTTCCTCAACATCATAACGGTATAATAAAGTGTTAACATTATGATGACATCAAATAAAAACTTCTTTTTACTGGTTAATAATCCTAAATGGTGATTTAAGTAAAATTAGAATAATAATATGCATAAAATGAAAATTATTAAGAACACAAGAGTTCAAATAGACTTTAAGGTTTGATGATGATGATTTAAACAAAGTGCCTAAACCCTTGTTTTGCCTCACAAAACCTAAGCTTGCACTTAGAAACCCTAGCTTTCTTTAACTTGAGAAAATGGTGATTCAATGGATGGAAACACCTTAGAATGTCTTAGGATAGATGTGTATAGAAGTGTATGGGTTGTAGAAAAAATGCTATGGATTTGGTTTGGTGCTTGCTTCTTGCCGTGAGCTAGTAGAGAGAAAAGGGAGGTGATTTGTGATTTTTACCAAGTGTTTATGTGTATGATCTCTTTACTAGATACATGTATATATATATATATAACTTAGTCAAGGGACAAGGTATGGTGTAGGGATGGTCTTGGGCATGGTCTAAGTCAAAGGGACAAGAAATGACTAGGTATGGTGTGGTTTAATGAGAAGGCATGGCTAGTATTAATGAGTTATGGTGCACATTGACCAAAATGGAAGATTTTCTTTATATCTTTGCCATAAATTCGGCAAACACATGATATGTATGATATAATTTTGTAGTTTTTGTGTATCGGGTATAAAAGTGGGTATTTGTTGAAGCGTAGAAAAGTTTTTGTGGTTCCGGGAGTGCCTAATCGCAATTTATCGCGAAACGTATACACTTAACGTATCCGATAAAAATAAAATGAACAAAGTTAATAATTATCCTCAAAATAATTATATAACTCTTGATTGATGTAAACATTTAATTGTTTGATGCCCGTTTACATTGAACGCTAATTTTTGGCGTACGCGATTTAACCTATCGCTTATGATTTAAAGTGAACACGTACATTACAAAAAGTACATTGCGGATTTGTTGACGTCGTCAATGACTTGAAAACACAGGGTGTTATAGACTTCCCCCGTTAAACGAGCCTTGTCCTCAAGGCTTACGATGCAGCACTTGACGACGGTGCGGTCTTGGTGAAGAGGTGTGGGTACTTCTTTTTGAATTGGTCTTCACGCTCCCACGTGAACTCAGGACCTCTCTTGGAGTTCCATCGAACTTTGACCAATGGGATCCGACTTCGCTTCAACCGTTTAACTTCACGGCCCACTATTTCTAATGGTTCCTCAACAAAATGAAGCTTGTCATCAAGATGAAGTCCATCCAACGGAACGGCTAATGGTTCGTCGGCATGACACTTTTTCAGATTAGATACATGAAACGTATTATGAACTCTGCTCAACTCTTCTGGAAGTTCAAGCCTATCACCTTAAAAGGTCCAACATACCTAGGGTTTAACTTCCCCCGTTTGCCAAAACGTACAACCCCTTTCCAAGGCGAGACCTTAAGCATGACTTTATCCCCGACTTGGAATTCCATTGGTTTACGCTTCAAGTCAGCGTAACTCTTCTGTCGATCACGAGCGGCTTGCATCCTTTGCTTGATCTGGATGATTTTCTCAGTGGTCTCTTGAATTAGTTCTGGACCGAGTATTTGAGCTTCTCCAACTTCAGTCCAACAAACAGGTGAACGACACTTTCGACCATAAAGTGCTTCGAATGGTGCGGCAAATGGTTAACCCAACCCTTTCTAAATTTGATTGCACAAGCACGCAGCATATCCTCGAGAGTTTGAATGGTCCTCTCGCTTTGCCCGTCTGTTTGTGGATGGTACGCAGTACTCATATCCAAATT
>BQNB010013496.1:0-33458 GCA_026074375.1 Tanacetum coccineum | reverse complement strand
GATTATAATGAATGATAACTCAATTTTTCCAACAACGTCTCTTTTAAAGTTGTTTTCTATAATTATGATTGTTGTATCCATGAAGTAATACCCCAGATTATCTTCCGCTGCTATATTGTAAAAATTGGGGTGTTACAAATCATTAGGTCGAGTTTAGTTATACGAGGTAGCAAATTAGTAGAAACGTAGGATAATGTACAATACTTAAGCTGCCCAGGTTTGGCATTATTTTCAAATAGAAGCAAGGTAGACACATTGTGGGTCAAAAACGACCTAAGTGTAGCAAATGAATTGGATATTTTGTAGGCCACATGTGCGTTTGATGGAAATCACAAGATCAAATGGGAAGAACCTAATGGATACCAAAATAACCAAAAAATCATAAAAAGTTAATTAATCCCAAACACCCATTTATTAAAAGGACTTTTAGACCTTGTATATAACCTGATTACCTTTGAACATGAAACCCCAAAGTGCTAAATAATACGTTGCTCAAGTGCTTCTTCTAATAAGTAGAGTAAAATAAATAAAAGTCAGATCCATCTTCAGTTTAACCATTTGCAGCAGACTGAGGCTCATCGAGTATTTACGAAAACCAAAAAATATAAGTTTGGTCAGTTTGTAGCGCGTGAAATCGTGCTTGATGGGGAGTATTGGGTAAGCGTAACTCATTTAATTTTTTTGTTGGTGGAAACGTAAGGTGATTAAATATGAAAAAGAACATATTTAATGAATGAGATAACTAAATAATGGTCTATGCTTTAGGTTATTCGGAATGTATAGATAGTGAAGGATCTGAAGAAGGTTGCATTACAATTGCTTTCGGGCACTTGCTACTATTAATCACCTTCACTTCCAGGTTAATACCGTTGTGTCTTTTATTAGGCCTTTAACTTTGTTAAATTTTTATTAACTTATTTTTCTGTTAATGTGGTTGATAGGCATAGGATCTATACGAGTGTGGCACACATTTGTGACCGTGGATAGCACAAGATGCAGTATTTGTCATGCGACTTTGCAAAATATCTTATGTTTTGAATATTGACACTATTATAGTAAATGCTTAGATGATGAAATGATTTTGAGTATGGTTATATCCGAAACTAGAACTATATGCAAGCTATTAAATCTAATATTGGCAAGCCTATGCTACAGAAAGTTAATTTTTGTTGTTAATAATGTTGTTGTAGGATATAGTTTTAAGTGGTTTAAGAGAATGTTACAATGTAGTATTAGCCACTTATGTCTGAGGTGTCTTACTAAGATAACTAATGCATAGTTATCCTCATTACCGATTTAGTTATTTAGATTAGTATTCACTACAAAAGAAATGATTTTTTATAATATGATTGTGGAAAAATGATTTTGGTTGGTCAGATTTACATGCGAAGGAACAATCACTTTCTGCAACGCCTCTTTTTTTGCAGTGATTGTCTTAAGTAATTCCACAATATTTAAGAACATACTCTTACATTTTAGAACTTTACTATAGTTTAGCATGTTGTCCCAAGCCTTGATGGCAACTTTACTTTCAAGCAGATGGCAACTTTACTTTCATGCAGAAGGTACTGAATTAGCTTATATTAAGTGAGGCAATTTAATAAATGTTGCATATTTATTTGTAAGCCAGTTTTTAAAGGATCAAAATACCTCATGTACGCTTTTATAGGTATAAGATGATGATGTCTGAGATGACAAGATAGTGTACCCATAAAGGGGATATTACATGTAGGATATGTAGTTGTTAATAAAGAAATAATAAATGATGTTCAGCTGATTTAAAATTTATGCTGCGGGGTACAACGGTCACTGGAAGTGGGGTTTAGTTCCAAAATTTGCTGGTATGAGTCACTTCATTTCCTATGTCACCAAAGGCAAATTATTCACATTTCAATTCCCATAATCCTAAAAAATTGCAAATGGATGAATTTTGTTTTATAAACTGCAAAAATTTATTTCTATAGCAACCCGAATGGCAAGATGCCAAAAGGATGAAGATTACATCATATAGTAGTGTTTAAAGGAAGACAAGCCCAAATCTGACCATCTATCCCAATCTAAATAAATGTTCACTGATTTTCTTTATATGTTTTTTCAGGCTTGCAAAGAAGTGGGAAGAGTTATAGGTTGCGATGGGTAAATTATCTTCGTCTAGATATGAAACATGGAAATTTTAGGTTGACAAAAACAATATCATTATCGTTTTGCATAGAAAGATTGGGAACAAGTAAGTTCTCGTGCAATAGAGTAGGTGTCGGAGGAATGTATTTCGGGTTGGGCATGCACATGCATATAATTGCAGAAAAAAAGCTTTTGTACTTTTCATAACTTAAGAAAGTGAAAAAGAACTGTATTTGGAAACTTTTTCGTAATCAAAATACATAGTTAAGTTTAAAAAAATGGATGGGGAATTGAAGTTGCTGAACGAAACTTTTGTTTTTGTATATATTTACAGATGGTCCACAATAGGTGCTAAATTGCTAGGAAGAAGTGACAATGAAATAAAGAATAGATGAACAGACATTTCTAGAACCGAGCTCATAAACACCAAGATGTGCCAGAAACCGGACACCTAGGAACTGTGGGACCTTATCAGGCTAACTTAAAGAAAAATATAAGTTTAGAACTCTAAGAGGACGATAAGTTTTTTGTAGGAGAATCATATGAATCACCGTCACGTTCTTCATGCTCTGAGACATCGTCATATTGGTTTAGTGGCTCAGATTCTGTAGTTTCGTTTAGTGGCTAGATTCTTGTAGTTTTAGGTGTCGGGGACTTTGACACCTCCAACTCTAGCTACGAGCGTGATACAGTTTTTTGGAAATGATGCCATTTTTATTTGTGATTTCACATCATTGCTTGATAGCGAGTTGTCACCTTTGCATATACTCGATAATTTTGTAGCCCCGTCTTCTTAGCAAGATATAATGATGAAAGATGACTTTTCATGGGCGATGTTGGATTCTTATGTTGAGCACAACAATGAATTCATAAATTGTTGGGATTGTATCCAATAATGTATGAGTTGAGATGTGACATGCAAGTTTCCTATCTTTTTGGTTATATGCAACCTCAAAGGGTTGAATTTTATTATAAAATGCTTCCATGATGTAATGCTTTCACTAGATTTCACGGCATATGTGTTGGTATACGTTACATGATGTAGTCGTACAGGTTATTGTATATTGATATGATATAATTTTATAGCCGATATGTAATGCTCATCTCACATAATGTAATATTTTCACTAGGTTTGACGCCTGAACTCATCTCTTGATTTTGAACTTTACATTTCCTCAACGACACATGCTAAAACTTACCGCGGTAAAACGCGGGTATCAAAAACTTGTTATAAATACAAAACTGGATAAATCAAATCGACAATATACATATAATTGTTTTAAACTTTTGTCTTGTTGCTTCTTGGAAAGTTCATTTATGACACATAAAGAGTTATCTTTGAGGATTTCTTGAGGTCATTTGTTTTTGTTTGCGTTATTATGTCGCTATCCGACATATATACAATTATCTCGCATGATTTTTATTTATAACTAATATCTTATTGTTATTATTGCGTGTTTCTTTATTTTTGACATTTACAAGTGCTATTTATGATGCATTACAAAAGAAACCCTTAAAAGACCAAACCTCAAAAAATTAAATAGAAATAAAAAAACCTCAAAGAACCTAGTAAATGAGAAACCGAAAATAAGTAAATCGAAACCGGACGGTTCTTAAAAAGCAAAACCGCAAAAATATTTTGTTCAGTTTTGATTTTAACCAAACTTTGCAAACTGGCATCGCAACTTAAGAATTGCTGTTAGATATGAGAAAAAACTAGTTCACTTGGAACAACCTTTGCCACTAAATCCTGATCCTGAAACTGTTGATCCTGAGACAATTGACGCATACTAGGAGTTGGGTCAACGGTTAACAAAGAGGGTCGCATGCCTTATGCTTGCTAGTATGTCTCCAGATCTTCAAACGACCTTGGAAAACTACAATGCATATGACATGTTGCAAGAACTTAAATCTATGTTCGAAGAGCAGGCTAAACAAGAAATGTTCGAAACAGCTAAAGCATTCCATGCTTGCAAACAGGAAGATGACGAGTCGATGATCTCCTATCTCTTAAAGATGAAGGGCTGCTTTGACACTTTGAAATGCTTAGGTTATCCCATGCCTCGAGAACTTAGTGTGAGTCTTATTTTGAATTCTCTTTCTAAGGACTATGAGTAGATCGTTCAGAACTATAATATGCATAGTATGGGAAAGACTATAGTTGAGCTACATGATATGCTCAAGCTGACTGATAAAGGGCTTCCTAAAAAGGCTACTATTCATGTTGTACTTGTGATAAGAGGAGGTAAGATCTGGAAAGATAAGAACAAATCGCGAGGTGCTAATGGAAAAGGTCAAGAAAAGAATAAGCAAGCTTATGCTCCCAAGCCAAAGATCCCACCGCCACCTAAGAAAGAAGATCTGACAAAGGACTTGATCTACCATCAATGCAAAAAGGTGGGTCACTAAAGGAGGAATTATCCTACCTATCTGGCTGAGTTGAGGAAGAAGAAAAATACTAGCGTGACTAGTACTTCAGGTATCTTCATAATAGAACTCTACTCTTTTCCTAGTAAATTCTAGGGTGTATTATACGGGTTGTGGTACTCATATTTGTAATACTACGCAGGGTCTTAGGAGAAGTAGAAAGCTAAAATCATGAAGCTTAGAACATGTGCGTGGGCAATGGAATGCGTGCATCTTTACCAAGCTTGGAAGCGATTCAAGGAACTATTATTAACATGCCCTCAACATTACTTGATGGATATGCAGGAAGTGATCTTGTTTTACAAGGGATTGGATGTACCTACTAGACAAATTCTTGATTCTAAGGGTGTCATACCATCTATGAAGGTTGCTGATGCTAAGAAAGCCATCCAAGATATGGCTGGTCATTTACAAAAATGGCACAATGGAATGTCTACTAGGACTAAAAGTACTGAAACTTCTGATGGATTAGCTGCTATTCAAGCTCAACTAAACAACCTTGGAAGAAAAATTAAGAAGGTGAATGAAAAAGTTT
The DNA here is from genome assembly GCA_026074375.1 of Tanacetum coccineum. NCBI lineage: Eukaryota > Viridiplantae > Streptophyta > Magnoliopsida > Asterales > Asteraceae > Tanacetum > Tanacetum coccineum. The sequence continues at coordinate 28,375 of BQNB010013496.1, read as the reverse complement.
ATGCTGCTCAAGTTAGATGTGAATCATGCGGTGGACCGCACTACACTAAGGATTGTCCATTGAAGAAAGATGGAAAAACACTTGAATAAGCATACCACACTCAATTTGGAGTACCTTTCCCCCAAGGAGGAAGATATAGAGCAGTTGCTTTGGGATTCTACCAAAGAGATAATGGCAATCCTTCGTATCAAGAGCGAAGACAAACAATGGAAGAATCACTAAGCAAGTTTATGGTTGAATCTATAAAAAGACATGATGAAAACTCTAATTTGATCAAGAAAATTCGAGCTTCAATGGATGCTGCTATTAGAAATCAAGGAGCCTCGATCAAAGCTTTAGAGATTCAAATTGGGCAAATGAGCAAAGTACTTCAAGAGAAGGGATCTAGAAGTCTACCTGGCTCAACTGAAACAAACACGAGAGATCATGTCAAGTCGATCTCGACTACTGTTGAAGCTGACATGAATTCAATACGTCGTATCAAGCCCATTCGATACGCCGTATCAAACACACAGAACAGAATGTAGCTTCTCAAGCCGAATCAATCAATCAATAATTCCTTTTCCAAGTTGATTGATTGATGACAGTTATTAAGAGAATATGGTACTGTTTGAATTGATATATAGAAAAGAATCTGCTATTAACTTGAAGATGTTACTTACGAAAAAGCTGAGGACAGGGTACCAAATCAAAGCATCGACAAACATGCATGACTCGGCAATTCTTGAAGATTCTCTACCTCCAAAGGAAAAAGACAATAATATTTGTTTTCAAAAAGCCTTAGCTGACTTAGGAGCTAGCGTTAGTGTTATGCCTTACTCAACCTTTACCAATCTAGGTTTAGGTGAATTAGCTCCTACTAAGTTAATAATTGAATTGGCTGATAGAACAATAAAATGTCCCAATGGTATAGCAGAAAATGTATTAGTAGGTATTTATAAGTTTGTCTTCCTAGTAGACTTTATTATTCTAGATATGCTTGAGGATATCAAGGTCCCTTTCATCCTCGGAAGACCATTCTTATCTACTGCTCATGCTAAAATTGATGTGTTTAAGAGAAAAATTACTTTAAGAGTAAGGGATGACAAAATTGTATTTAAAAGTGATAATCCTACTAGTAACATAATTAGGAGAGTTTATGCTTTAGGACCAAGAGAATGAATGGAACTTGATTTAGAAGCTAGACTAATAAGAGAAGCTTTAATCTTGAATAGATCACCAGACCCCGTTTATGGAGACTATATTAAACTAAATGATCTAAATAGACCATTAGAGCTTAGGAGAAATCAAGTAGAAGACTTAGGTCTAACGGGGAAGGAGAAGTGATTGATGAACCCATGGAGGATATAGTCAAAACTAGGAATGATGATAATGATATAAGTAATGGAATTGATGAATACCCTAGTTTTTGTGACTTTGATAGGAAGATCCATATTGATTGCGCTTATAATTTACAATTTTCATGCATGATAGGTTTCTAACATGTCAATGCTAACTTCTTCCCTATTTTATCAATCAATCTTATGTCTAAAGGGTTCTATAATTCAATAATGAAAGATAAAATTAAATATAAAGGGAAAAATGTTGTTGGAGCTTTTATTGATGTACCTATCTTTGTTGGAAACTTTTCTGCTGTGACTGATTTTGCAGTTGTAGAAAATATGATGCTTACCGTGATAAAGGAATGAGTGATGTTATAGTTTGAGACCGTTTTTTTGAGATATCTGTGTAAAAGCAAGGCGGTTTAATGGAATGATTACCATTTACAATGGTAAAGATAGTGTGACTTATCAAATGGCGCGATCACATCCAAGGTTTAAACACCTAACTAATGCACAATGTAACAAGATGCGACCATTGCTAAAGGTAAGTACACATGACAAGCTGAATGGAATATCACACCCATATCAAAAGCTTAAAAGTTTCTATAAAAGAGTCTTGAATTTAGGACCCGTATACATAAGGGATGCGAAGACGGTTGAATGGCTCACGCATTGACACGTGAGCATACATGAGATGGAGTGAAGCTGGAAGCAAGTCTAACTTAAATACTTTTCTGTAAACAAACTTGCTTGCCAGGAGACAACCTGGAATGTAATTTTTAATTTGTTATCGAGTTTGTCTTCCTAGTTAGTCGATACGGCGTATCCAAACTCTACGGATACGGTGTATTGACCCCACCTAGACGTTATCCTTTTTATTTTCCTGCACTTTAAAACTTTATTGTCAGACTTGTCGATACTACATATTCGTTAAACGAATACAGCGTATACGACCTCTGACATACTTAGGATTTTTACTACAAGTTTCAATACGGCGTATCCTGAAATATAGATACGGCATATTAACTTCCTGTACAGTTTTAGTTTTTATTTTGTTTTCTAAACCGACGATTATCCGGAGATAGAATTTCTTTTGTTTTCTGAGCATTAATACAGGAACCTTACTGGACGATTGAAAGAATTTGGAGTGCTTATTTTCTGGAATCTAGGTGTGTTATAGTCATGCTGGTATTCAGACGCTTTTAAAACACACATCCTTGCTCGTATACGCAACATGGAGAATCATACCGAGCAAATCTCAAGAGAGTTTTATGTTCTAATTCTTTAATTTCCTGTTTTTCATGTTATATTTATACAACGAGGCCGTTGTATATTTCAAGTGAGGGGAGGAGAATTAGAACACTTACTTGTTCTTATTTTCACAAATAATATGCCTTATTTATGTCAAATTTAAAATTTGAGCATATTTTTGTGAAATTATTAGTTACATGACCCGCACACATAACCCTAATTTTCAATTGTGAGGATTTAGCCTTATCCGTTTCCTAATTTTTACCCCAAATTCCACAAAAATATGAGTGCCAGTGACTGTAGTAAAATTTAGAACTTTGCTTGGTATACTACTCGAGACCACAATAATAAGCACTATTTTTAAATAGATGGAATGACCTTTCTAATGTAACACCCCCAAATTGGGTCGCAACGAAAATATGTCCGGGAGCGTTACTTCATGAGTACCTTTTCACAAGATGTGAGAGAACGACCTCTAAATGTATCGTTTGAAAAGTAATCATGTTGATTTTCTTGAAATCTATTTTTTTTAACATTTGTCCCAAAGTTTGCATCATAATGAAAAGCGTGAAATAACACAACGAGAATTGATTTGTAAAAATCCATGAATGTAATTATTGAAAAGTCTAGACTCCAATACACATCAGATATGTCAAGCATCTTATTCACCTGAGAAATACATGCTTAAAAGTGTCAACATAAAGTTGGTGAGTTCATAGGTTTATGTAAGTATAAATATGAATCCCAAAACTATATCTATATAAACTTACTGGGTTACAATTCCCACCCATACAAGACTTGCAACGAATAAATTTAAATATATAGGTTGTTAAAATACGTATAAACACAAACCACAAAAATGCATTTGTTAAAATGTTGAAACCAAAGATTTGTAAAGTATGCATGACCATTTCAATCTTTATAATAGTCACAAAATGTACTTAATGATATTTTAATCAAAAGATGTATGACTATCAATCCCCAACAACAGCCACACAAAGGTTAATTATATTGGACCAAAGCCGTTATGAACAGTATCATGACCATTTATATCCATCAAATAGTCAGCACCCCATCATGATGAATACGATAGCCCCCCTAATTCATAAAACTACTACATAGACTTAATATGTATGCACTTATCAAGCACAGTAAAGTTCAAGATCTGTAGTTGTTGGCCCAGTATACACCAATACATTGTGCTCTGACATGGTATAAAAAAACGTTCGTCTTCTATTCATCAGAACTAGTAAGTGATACTCACCCGAACGGTGATTGTCCATCCAAATAAGATCAATCTTATAACAATCCGTGCTACCCTCCGATTGACGTTAACAGTTCATGCAACTTAAGCTATTCGATCATTTGTAATCAAAGTACAGTTGTTCGTCCATAAGTGATAAACAAGTATTGAATCCCATTGCGAGAATGAAAATTATATGTGTTAAACTAGTTTGTAATAACCAGTAAATAAGTATAATCCCATTGCGAAGATATGAAAATTATTATGTAAAACGAGTTTGTAATCCACCCTTTCCCAAATAGATCTATCTTATAACATTCGTGCTTACCCTCCGAGTAATTAACAGTTCATGCAACTTAAGCTAATCCGTAATCATTTGGAATCAAAGTAAAGTTGTTGCATCCATAAGTGAAAACAAGTATTGTATCCCATTGCGAGATATGAAAATGAATAAGTAAACAAGTTGTAACGAGCATGTATTCTCTCCTGAGATTTGTAAAGTAAATGTAAAACAAGTGAAAGAGGGACTATAAACTCACCTTGAAGTAGACGATCAAGCATATAGAATCAAATAATCAAGAAACACAACACAACGGTAAACTAAAATGGCGAAGTAAGAGACACAGCACGACGGTAACAGGACGGTTCGACCTAGAAGATAAAGCTTATCTTAAATGTATGTTACACTAAACAAATAATGCAAATGAGTTTTTCAAAAGGTGGTTATCAACGTGGCACGTTGATAAAAGATTTAGATTTTGCGTTGTAGTTTGGTGGTTGGTTAAATAGTTTGTAATTAAAAACAATACCAAAATATATATTATATAAACCAATCAAGTATATATTACGTTGTATGTATTATATATATTCAAGCGATAAATAAATCAACGTGGTGGGAGTATATAGTTTAAAGTATATCAATTAGATATGAAATGAGAAAATTAAGTAAATGTCTAAAACATTATATTTCGACACTTTCCAGAAAATCTCTACTTTTAAAATAAGACATTTCCATTTAAAAGAAACGCATGATTTATTATTAGAGGAAAATTTATAAGTTTTATAAAATCTATAATTTTTGTCTTTTTGTCGGAATTCATGAAAAATGTGAAAAATATTCTAAGTATAGAAATTTTAGAAAATTTTCGCATGACCCGTTCGTTTATCGGGCGTTTCCATATTTTGTAAAAAAAAACTATTTTATCTCTAAAATGATCCGACAAAATCCCAACATTCGTTTCGTATAGTAAAACATCAATATGCCAAGCATAACTATTTATATACAAAATAAAAGAAATAAAAAGATGAAAAGATTAGTTAAATGATTACTTACAAGTTTGAAGAAAATCCCTTTTTTTGAATAACCTAAACATAACCCAAACATCGTGTACTAACCCCGAACACTAAACCTAAACCTTCAAATCTTGAAAACCATGAACAAAGAAAGAAAACGGTGGCGGCGGCACAGCGGCGACGGCCGACGATGGGCGGCAACCGACATTGGGAGGCGGTGGCAGCGGCCGGCGGTGAGCGGTGGCGGTGGTCGGCGGCGGTGGTGGTGGTCGGCGGTGAAGAGAGGTGGTGGTGGTGGTTCTAGAGAGAGGGAGCTAAGAATTCTAGAGAGAATGAGGAGAGAATTCTCTTTCTCTCTCTATTATGAAGAAAATGAGAAGTGAAAATAAGGTGAAATGAGGAGGTTGTGGTATTTATAGTAAAAGAGATAGGGAGGAGGAGGCTATCTTTTCTTTATTCCTTACAAAATTACTAGTTTTTAGTCCCTAAAAATTATATACTTTATCCGTAACAATATAATTTTTATAAAAGTCACTAGATTATTAAATTAGCTTCGTAACGAATATATATACGACCATATTCACCGAAATCTAAACACTATCATTTGGACTCGAGGTGTAAACTAATCACAGGGATAATTATTGTAATTTTTGTATTATTAAGGATCGGGACTTGTTTAGGCTAGATAATAATTGATCGAGGACTCGAAATTCATACCATTGTGTTTAAAATAATTTTTCCACGAAAAGTGAGTATTTACACGACTAGTATTTCATAAATGTTTTATAAATGTTATTTAAAATGTTTATTATTTATTGGATAGTCATCGGGTATCACGGGTAAGCTTTGTCCGTAAAATGAAACTTTAACTTGAACATTCGCGTTTTTAACAAACGTTTTTGAATAAAATGTTAAATAATTTATTAAATATTTTTATTAAGTAAATTATGATAATTAAATATAAATTTAATTATTATCATGTCGGTACGCGTTGTGTGCGGTTTTTCATAATTTGCGAGATATGTTCTCATTTTTGTTTAACAAGCTGTATGCAGCTTGAGGTTAATGTGGTACTTTCTGCCACATTCCATTTGTACTTAACTGTTTATTTTGGTTAATATATTTGCCGGGGAAACCCTTTACTAAAAAAAATGAGTTCCGAAATGTTCAAAAGTGAAATATAAATAATAATAAGTATAATTTATTATTATAATAAGTTTGGAAAATTACCGATTGTTACAGTATCTACCCCTTAAAGAAATCCCGTCCCAGGATTCAATTTGTGTTAACCGATTGTGTCATCAAGAAAAGATTTAAGATTTAATAAACCAGTTTTAAACATGGCGTTGATAACTTTATTCAGCAAAATTCGATGTTTCGACACTTCTAATATACATAAATTTTGGCTAGGTTTGACAGGAATATTTAACCCATCAGAATAGGTACTTTAGAAAAATATTATTACAAGTTTTATGATTGATATAAATGCGTTATAAAGAAAGTCTCTTAATAGTTAAAACATCAAAGGAGAAAGTGTAGTAGCGTGGGTATGTTTATATAAAGTTTTAAATGTTTAAGGGCAGAGTCTAGTTTCTGATATTTGTAATGTTTGATGATTAATATCAGACGAGGCTAATGGATGTAAGTATTCAACTTACTTAGGCAGTACTAGGATGTATCATGACTTAAATTGTTGTACTATTGGTCTATAATGAATAAATCAACTGAATACTATATCGAGAGATGTTTATCTTGTTTAGGGGGGTTGCATTACCTAGTAGATAAAGTTGTACGAGCTGGGACTGCTCAAGGACCCAACAATAGCAACCATAACAACAATAACTATAAGGAACGGTGATGGGATGTGGAGAGTGAGGACATTTCAAGAAACAATATCCCTAGAATAAAGGTCAACAAATAGGAGGAGCTCGTGGGAGAGCTTATGTGATAGGTGGTGGAATATTGTACTGAGTCTGTTAGTTCGATATTGAACCAAGTCCATTAGCTCAAGAGTGTAACAAGTCTGTTAGTTCCACAAATAGTTCATGATTGTAAAAATTTTTAACGGAAAAAGTAATAACTTAAGAATGAGATCAGGCAGTTCAAGTGAGGCCTTAAGATTTTTGCTGAGTGGCAAGACACTATTGTGTTTCTAGATCTTTTTAACGGAATCCGGTAATTATCGGGTTCGAGTTCATACTCTTGTCATATCGGATACAAGTAAGCCCACTCATTTATAACTCATTACTTACATAAAGAAGCGTCCTAAATATATGTAAGTAAGAAATGATAAATTTATGGTTCGGTGATTTACAATTTATTTATTTAAATGAAGAGGCGTCCCAACCCATTCAAATAAAGAGATTATAAATCATCCTACTTAAGGATTTTTGATGCAATACGCGTACTCACATAACCTTCAAGGTGGTGGATGACATGACGATGCAGGTGCTCTAATGAGTATGGGACGAGTGTTTAAAACTCGTCTTCGGAGACTGGGAGTAAAACAATCAGGGGAGATCGCCATAGCGTTTAAAATAGTTGATGAGTACACGGTTAAAGTAAATAAGATAAAGGTCTTTATGAACGAGTTAACATACAATTATCATATCAATCCTCCTATTACAAGTCCCGCCCATACCAGACTTGTAATACTTAGATTCACACATAATTTCATGTAAACAAAACTGTGACGGGTTTTGTGTAAAACGATAGAGTATAAGGTTATGAAAAAAAAGTTTTAGAGACCATTGTATAACTTACAATGTCTGATAAGTAAGTGAGACCATTATGCAACTCACAATGTCTGAGAAGTTAAATGAGACCATTATGTAACTCACAATGTCCGAGGTGTAAATGAGACCATTGTGTAACTCACAATGTCTGAGGTGCAAATGAGACTATTGTGTAACTCACAATGTCTAAGGTGTAAATGAGACAATTGTGTAACTCACAATGTCTGAGGTGGTTGGAATGAAAATCAAGTATGTATATAAATAACATTTATATAGTAAAACATTGTTGTTTTTAAAGAATAAGCATGGTGAAATGGAATGCATCATGGCATAAATGAATGATAGCAAAATATCATATAAGATAAATTAATGTTTGGATAATGTTTAGGGCATACGAGCTTATAGTATTACTTTGCCTTAAGAAATGTTCTATCATTTATATAATAACTCTTATATAAATAATGTAAATATACATAAAGGATGTAAGCATATATGTATATATGTATGTCATGTAAGCAAGTAGTGTGTATACACATGAAAAAGTTTGATGTGATGCAATGTTTGTGAAAACTGTTATAGTCTAGGTAAAATATGCAACCTAGTTCTCTATAACCTTGGCTCTGAATACCAATATGTAACACCCTCAAATTGGGTCGCATCAGAAATATGTCCGGGAGCGTTACTTCATGAGTACCTTTGCACAAGATGTGAGAGAACGACCTATAAATGTATCGTTTGAAAAGTAATCCCGTTAATTTTCTTGAAATCTAAATTGTTGTAACATTTGTCTCAAAGTTTGTATCACAATGAAAAGCATGAAATAACGCAACAAGAATTGATTTGCAGAAATCCATGAATGTAATTCTTGAAAAGTCTAGACTCCAATGCACATCAGATATGTCAAGCATCTTATTTACCTGAGAAATACATGCTTAAAAGTGTCAACATAAAGTTGGCGAGTTTATAGGTTTATGTAAGTATAAATGTGAATCCCAAAACTATATCTATATAAACTTACTGGGTTACAAGTCCCGCCTATACAAAATTTGCAACGAATAAATTTAAATATATAGGTTGTTAAAATAATTGCACTAAGCTCATGACCCCGAAACCTTAACAAGTTTGTGCCCCAAATAATATAGGATGCTTGCCCACAACCTAACGGTCCTCACAATGTTACATGCTCAATGGTTTATCTAGAAACCACATGGCCCATACGGGATTGTCAGTCCTCTAATAGATCCTATCCATAACCTTCGCTGCTTGCTAAATTACAATTAAAACGTTTCATGATAATAGGGACTTAAATGCAATATGGTAACTTTGCAAAAAGGTAATATTCGAGACAATAAATCGATAGCATTACAATTTGAAACGCACTAGTGTCAAAAGTAAAACAATGTAATGTTGTCAAAACATCACGAGGGTTTTGTAAATAGATATTCAATAATCACAAATCATGTAAGTAAGCAAATCACGCTTTAGTAAATTCATTAGTATCCACACCATGTATCAGCCAGGATTAAAAGTGAGTAGTAAGCAAGAAAAAGCTTTAGTAAAACCTTCAATGTAACGCTTATGTTGCGTATAGACACAAACCACAAAAATGCATTTGTTAAAATGTTGAAATCAAAGATTTGTAAAGTATGCATGACCATTTCAATTCTTATAATAGTCACAAGAATGTAATTATGCATGTTGAATCAAAGATGTGTATGACTATCGTATCCCCTACAATAGTAAAAAAAAGTTAATTATAGTTAGATCAAAGCATTTGTAAAGTATGCATGACTACTATATCTAATACAATAGTCACCATATGTGATTACGATTGCACCCCTAAGTTCATGAAACTGCGGCGTAGAATTATATGTATGCCACTTTATTCAAGGCATTGTAAGAGTTCATGAGTATGTAGTTGTTGGCCTTGTAGACACCAATCCAGTTGTGCTCCGACATGGTATAACGTTTGTTAGTTCTATCCATCAAACTAGTAAGCGTTACTCACCCGAACGGGGATTGTCAATCCAAAATAGATCTATCTTATAACATTCACGCTTACCCTTTGAGTAATTAACAATTCATGCAGCTTAAGCTAATCCGTAATCATTTGGAATCAAAGTAAAGTTGTTGCGTCTATAAGTGAAAACAAGCATTGTATCCCATTGTGAGATATGAAAATGAGTATGTAAATGAGTTTGTAATCAACCATGTAAATGAGTTTGTAAACGTTCATGTAACCGAGTTTGTAATCAGTCATGTAAATAAGTTTGTAAACGTTCATGTAAACGAGTATGTAAATGAGTTACAAAATCAAGTATGTAAATAAGTATGTAGAAGAGTATGTAAAAGAGATTGTAAATGAATAAGTAAACAAGTTGTAACGAGCATGTATTCTCCCCCGAGATTTGTAAAGTAAACGAACAACAAGTGAAAGAGGGGCTATAAACTCACCTCTAGTGAAAGTAGTGATTATCGCAAAATCAACAAAGTAATCATTGCAAACGATCTGGAATGCAACCTAATTAATTATATGTCGTATAAGTGTAATGTATTTAATACAAATACAACATCGTAAGTTATAAAGTTACATCACCACCTAATAGTTTATGTTTGATTTAAAAAGTCAAAACGATATTTAAATCGTATTTGTTAAATAAAACTCTACGTATATGTATCCGTAAGATAAAATATTATCTTTTTCCAACAATTGATTACTTGTTAATAATACATGACTTTAATATTCTTATTGATTAATGATTTATTATTAGAGGAAATTTTATAAGTTTTATAAAATCTATAATTTTTGTCTTTTTGTCAGAATTCATGAAAAATGTGAAAAATATTCCAAGTATAGAAATTTTAGAAAATTTCCGTATGACCCGTTCGTTTATCGGACGTTTCCAAATTTTGTAAAACAACTATTTTTATCTCTAAAATGATCCGACAAAATCTCAACATTCGTTTCGTATAGTAAAACATCAATATGCCAAACATAACTATTTATATACAAAATAAAAGAAATAAAAAGATGAAAAGATTAGTTAAGTGATTACTTACAAGTTTGAAGAAAGTATCTTTTTTTAATAACCTAAACACAACCCAAACGTCGTGTACTAACCCCGAACACTAAACCTAAACCTTCAAATCTTGAAAACCACAAACAAAGAAAAAAAACGGTGACGGCGATGGGCGGCGACACGGCGGCGGCCGACAGTGGGAAGCGGCAGCGGCGGGCGGTGGTTGTGGTGGTGGTGGTCGGCGGTGGAGATAGGTGGTGGTGGTTCTAGAGAGAGGGAGCAGAGAATTCTAGAGAGAATGAGGAGAAAATTCTCTTTCTCTCTCTAGAATGAATAAAATGAGAAGTGAAAAATGAGGTGAAATGAGGAGGTTGTGGTATTTATAGTGGGAAGAGATAGGGAGGAGGGGGTTATTTTTTCTTTTCATTCCTTCCAAAATTACTAGTTTTTAGTCCGTAAAAATTATATACTTTATCCGTAATAATATAATTTTTTTAAAAGTCACTAGATTATTAAATTAGGTTCGTAATGAATATATATACGACCATATTCACCAAAATTTAAACACTATTATTTGGACTCGCGGTGTAAACTAATCACAGGGATCATTATTGTAATTTTTGTATTATTAAGGCTCGGGACTTGTTTAGGCTAGATAACAATTGATCGAGGACTCGAAATTCATACCATTGCGTTTAAAATAATTTTTCCACAAAAAATAAGTATTTACACGACTAGTATTTTATAAATGTTTTATTAAATTTATTTAAAATATTTGTTATTTATTGGGTAGTCATCAGGTATTACCGGTAAGCTTTGTCCGTAAAATAAAACTTTAACTTGAACATTCACATTTTTAACAAACGTTTTTGAATAAAATGTTAAGTAATTTATTAAATATTTTTATTAAATAAATTGTGATAATTAAATAAAAATTTAATTATTATCATGTCGGTACGCGTTGTGTGCGGTTTTTCACAATTTTTGAGATATATTCTTGTTTTCAAGTCAAATGAGTTCGGAAATGTTCAAAAGTAAAATATAAATAATAATAAGTATAATTTATTATTATAATAAGTTTGAAAAATTACCGGTTATTACATCTAAAATGGTAAATTTCTAGGATTACACCAAAAAACCTATACATATTGTGATATTAACTAACCACATCAGTTAGTTAACCCCCGTATAAATCATTTTGTTTACTCTCATCTTAAGAGTAAGATACCCCTAGAAAAACTTGTTGAGCCATTCCTTTTATTTTTTTACACCACCAAATATTGTTTCGTTACACCTTTACACCTTAGCCTGCCCTATTAGATTAAGTCTTATTTCGGTTGCTAGTTGCTTTTGTGTAAAGTATTGTATTTTTTGTGTTCGTGTGCGTATTTTCTATCTATGGTTAGGTCGGGAAATTGCACAATGCAATTGGAATGTAAAAGTAGTAGTATTTTTATTTTTCATTTCTTTACTACTTTTACTAGTATGATCGGAAATAGAATCCAGATTTATCATGTTCGTGAAGTGGTAAAATTTTACACCCAATTTTGTTTTTCAGTATTAGTTATTAAAAAATGGGAAAAATACAAAAAAATAGAGAGAGAAATAGGAGAGGTTTGTGAGATAATCGGTTCGTCTAAACTTAACCGATTTTATTATTTATGAAGATCGATTATTCGTTTGTACGTGTTATAAACCAACGATGTAAAGTTTTGTTGTATATTATTTTTAGTTGGTCACAATATAAACCAACTATGTATTTTTATGTATCAAGTGGTAGATATCACCACTATTGTTGTATAGTATGTATATTTTGGATGATTGGGAGTTGGCCGTTCTAATAACGCCAACTAAGGTTATTTTTGTGAAGAATCGTGTATGGATGTGATGTGGTTGTGAAACTTCACTAAGTTTTACAACTCCCTAGGCAGTGTACCTAACCGTTGTAGTGTAGTATAGGCAAGACTCGGGGGTTGTTATTGTTCTCTAAGGAATAGCGTGTGAAGGTCCGAACTAGATGTAACTAAGGTCTACGAGATTGAAAGAAGAATATTTTTTTTTATATTTTAATGAAAGCAGATAAAATCTCAGGTTTGAAGGAGGTTTGTTTTAAACTAATTATCTAATAATTAAACTAAATCTAATGTCAAGAATTCGTATGATAAAAGAGAAGTGTTTACTTAATCATGCATGATCCTTAGTATGCTTCTCCTAACTTTATTGCCTTGTCACACTTGAGATGTATGTGTAAGTATTTTCGAGAAGCATGATGAATTACACGAAAACAATATCTACGTGACACCTCTGTAGGGAGATGCACAAGTAAGGTAGTATGAAGACTGTTACAAGGCCCCTAGGTAGATAGACGCGCATTAAAATACTTAAAAGGGATCATATATAGATGGGTAAGGTAGTATGAAGACTATTACCGATGGAATCCTTTCTACATAATCATGCCACTTTAGGTCTTCGATACACTTAAGTAACTAGGGTTCTAGAGTCTAAACATGCACACACATCAATCAAGAAGCAATATTATTAGGATCTACATACCAATTCACATGCAATCATAAGCAAACACTAATGAGATCTAGCCTAGCATGTTAAAGATAAGCAAAGAACAATAACCCATCAAACAATAAGACATATTGATAGATTAAAGGATAAAAGAACTTTACTATATTAAAACAAGTGATTGGGGAAGGTACAAAAGGGTTGGGAAACCCTAAAATACTCCCAAAGTCAGCTAAAAATTGTTCTCTACTAAACTTCACTCCTAATATGCTATATGGAAATCTAAATTCGAGTTTGTATATATAGGAAAATAATCACGACGGCGTCGCAATAAATCCTGACCCCGTCGCGCCGTTGAATCTTCTAAGGTTTCTTTATGACGGCTAAGTTTAGACGCCGTCACAACTTTTCCTGACGCGGTCGCTAGTAGATCCAGACGGTGTCGCAAGATTTCCTGATGTCGTCTCCACCATCTGTGATTTATTCTTCAAGCTTGCTTTTGGTCTAAAGTCGTACTCTTTTCCCGTTTCTTCCAAAATAGAGCCCAAGTCATGTGTATTTCCTCCATATGTTTTCCAAGTGCTAAAAATATAAAAATAAACGATTAAGCACATATTTTAAGCATTTTGCATGATTATAGGGGTTAAATGACCTCGAAAAAGTGTATAAAATTACACCTCTTCAAATACCCATACACTTGGGATTTTCTTGTGCCCAAGCAAATGAGCTTTTCTACCTAGACAATAACAATATCAGGGGCATTTAACTTACTCTTTAAAGTTATTCATGGCATAACCAATTAGACCTCTGATGACATCAAATAACGTCACTTTTATAGCATCATTTATCCCATGTAAATATACCCATTTTGTATAATTATTGCAAGAATTGATACTTAATCGTTTATATTTGAGAATTGTAGTAATTATGGAGTACTTTGTGAAGATTAGCAAAAAGGCACGCCTTATGGAGCATAAACGAAGAAATCTAAAGAATACTGTTCTGACATCCAATACGCCGTATCCATCAAGGAAGATACGGCGTATCTATGCATGCACCTCACAAGAAACCATGAAGAATAAAGACCTATAAGCTGTATCCAGAAGACTTCCATACGCCGTATCGAAGATATACTAATTAAATATTCTGGAAGATATTGAACGTGACCCCTACTCCAAGAAACCCCCAATACGCCTGTAGGATCCCGAATTCACACAAACATGTATAGATCTAAAGAGATCTAGAGAGAGAAAGTTAGAGAGAGAGAATAGTTGAGAGAGAAAAGGAAAACACACTAAAGAGTGTGTGTAAAATGAATAGATGCTTACCTCTTCCAAAGTTGGAAGAGGTATTTATAGTTCTTACAAAACACCGGGTATTAGTACCCGGTTCGATACCGAAAGTCATACGTTTAACTAATAAACTACGAGCTATAATGAACAGTAAAATACACGGGGTGACCGAGTCTTTTTCTAATATCTAACAATCTCCCCCTAAGGGAGGTCACCCCTGAAAATACTAAACTTAAGCTCTTCAATCTTCAGATTGATCTTATGTATAGCTCGTAAACGTTTGATTTCATTGATCTGTATCTTGTGAATCTGAAGCAGTGAACTTTAGACTTTTAGGCTTTAGCTTGACTTGTATGTGATCTTTGAGCTTCTTTGAGATCATCATCCAATCATAATCTCTAATCATCATCATGTGATCTTTTGCCATCTTGTGAACTTGTGTCATTCGGAATGATATGCTCACACTTTTCTTGATCTTGAAAGCTTGAATATTCAGAGTTGCGGAAGCTTTAATAACAGATACTTGAGCTTTCATGATATCTTCGAATGAGTCGTTTGAGAATGAGCACGCGGTTATGAACTTGATTTTGTTGGAACACGGTATCTCCATCTCTATCTTTAAATGTTCCTGTAATAAAACAGTTAGCAATAAAGAGAAAATTGATTTGATTGGTTGTCAAATGTTCAATAACCGCTAATTCTTATGCTGGAACAAGTTTGATTCACGTAGAATCGCACCATCGTTTCTTTCCAGTTGACACAAGTTTGATTCTTGTAGAATCGCACAAGTCACCTACCTAGAGCTTGTTTGATGTAGGCTCTAGCAGGATTTCCATCTTCATAGTGAATACCTTCGTATCACTCAGATGTTCTGGCAATATCACAAGGATAATGCGTAGGACTCTTAAGATAACCTTGTTTCCACAGTGTGTGAAAGACAAGATAAATGGAAATGTGTCCTAATGAGATTAATTGATGATCTCTTGGCTCTAGACTCGAAAGTGCGCTTTGATATTAGTGATCAAAGGCTGGAGCTGACTGCCACCTTTTCAATACCGACTTACTCGGAGTGAGTGAGACAGTAGATTGCATGTTTAGTCTCCGTGACAAATGAGACAAGTTTCTTTCAAGAGAAACTCGAATGGCTGGGAAGGGTTGTGCATTGCATCACTGGGTCCATGATGTCGTCTTCAATGTCAGCAATCAACTTGTGATTCTGACAGCATATGTATTGACCCGGTTTCTGCCTAAGTGTATGGAGGGCTTCTTTCTTTACACCCTTTATCCGTACAATTCTTTTTCATTCTTCAACCCCTTCAGTGCTTACCGAGATTTCATGACTAGAACCTTGTTGGGTTTATTTAAGTACTAGTGTATGGAGGGCTTCTTTTTTTACACCCTTTATTTGTACAATTCTTTTTCATTCTTCATCCCCTTTAGTGATACCAAATTTCATACTATAAGCCTTGTGAGTGTAAATTGCAAGTACTAGCCCATCTCAGTCGGCACTATTCCCTTATTCTCACATTTACTCCTTTTTTATCATACCTAAGGACATTCAACACTAACTAGTGGATAGTCCTTGTAGATCCCTCCGGACCTGGCAGGATCATTGGGAACATAGTACCTAACCTTACAATCCTTATAACATCGATAACATTAAATCATGGCAGATCTTTTGTACAGTTCACCTTGCCGATAAAATCACTGTTGGAAAAACCAAATCAAGGAACTAAGTGATAAAACATAGCTCAAGTGTTTAGATACCATTGTTTTTTGCTTTTTAGCAAAGCTCCCCCTCACATGTGCATCGGTATTCGAACATTTTTAGCACATGTGTTGGAAGCGAGTAGACACTTGAGTAATAAGATCTCAAATACATATTTTTAATCACAATTTTTCTCCCCTTAAAACAAAAATGTTCAAGTCATTAGACATTTTGGATATCAATTGATTTAAAGATGTTTATAAAAACTTTTCTGAGAAAAGTATGCCAATTAATCACAAAGCCGTGGTTTGGAACATATAAAGATTTGCCCCCCCCATCATTTAATGATATATAAGATAGGTGATTAGTACTGTAGATTTGAAATATTTTGAATTTCTAAGAATTCTTGAAATTTGTACAACAATCACTATTTATATTAGCCTAAAATTAAGTCTACACTACACAGATGTTATATATCACAAGTATATGTAATGAGAACAGGACCATGAAAATGATCAACTAACAAATGACATAGTCATTTGAGCCGATGTAACAGTCAGTATCCGTCTCGATACTCCTCCTTTTGGAAGTTGTCCTTAGCTTCCCTCCTTGAATCCCAATCCTTTCTTGAAGTATGTTTCATAGCCTTCTTTTGCAATTTGCATTAAGAATACTTGACGTCAGAACCCCAAATCGATTAAGTACACAAATAATTTTGAAATCGTAACACCAAATGTCAGACTGGAAGTCCCTTAATGACTAAATTTCTCTTAACATGATAGTGAAGATAATGATCTGAAACACCAAAGTCAACTAAGTCCAATATATCTCAATTATTCCCTCTCAGTAGGACGAACTGATAACACCATAAGGACAACTAAAGTCCCAAATGTACACTTCTTTCCTATCGGATTACTGACTAACTAGAAGGAAATTATCAAACTTTAACATACCAATATGTCCCTCTGATCAAATATTTTCAACTCCTTAAAAAAAAAACACTTTCATTGGTGATGTAATGTTAAAAGGAAGCATTAATTGAATCAGTACCAATCTTCCACACAGCTCTAATCAATCTTCTGACAACAACATTTCCCTGGTATCTCAACTATGCCATACCATAAATGACAAATAACTCTTCCTCGTATGTGGTATGTAAAAATATCACCGGAACTGAGGAGTAACGACGATGAATAGACACTGATTACTCTATGGATAAGACATTTGTCCTTCCCAGAATAGCCTACAATACATAAGTGAGGCTATGGATTCTATCACTGTATGTTGGTTGTAGCCTTTCAGTGTATTTACTCTTCCCTCCCCTTGATGTTTTCGATACCTCGGATCAAAAATCTATATGCACACATGCTTGAGATCGTGTTCGCAGAATTAAATAAACTTAATCTATCGCGCGTGAGAATCAGTACAAGGCTATTTAAACTACAAAGAATTTCCAAACATTCCTAACGTATCACTGTTTTACAAACTATGACGCGTTGGCCAGATATTAATTCTATGTAGTTTAAAGCCTGAATTCCACTAAAGATCTCAATGCAAATAAGTCCCTAAAGGTTTGAAGCAAATGAACATCTAATGCACATGAAGTTAATATGATTAACTCCCTTTTAAAATTGTTATTTGTCCATTATCAAAAACTTCTTCAACAGTTTAATCCCTTGACTTAATTTGAAAGACCGTTTTAAAAGATTATTTGATGACACTTTCTCCCCCTCAAATAATGACCCGTTTTCTATTTAAAGAGTTGTAGTCATTGTTTGAGTGGTCGAATTATCTTTGAAAATCTTTTCGTGATTATTGAAAATATTGATTCATTGTGAAGACAACTTTTTCCCAATTGAAATAAGATTTCTCTTATTTTGACAAATAAATGCACTGAAACGTACACTAATTCTATGATGCATGGATTATGAAATAATACATACCCGGGGAAAAATTTAATACCCGTTGTCAGGAACAGCTTGTCTTTTCGACGACATGCGTTCCTCAGATAGAAAAGTGGGGTGCAGTTCAGAAATAACGCACGCCATTGTCATGGAGCTCAAACTTTGAATGTTTGTTATAGTAGCTCAATACCACAAGACTTACTCTTTTGTTGCTAAGGATAAAAAAAGCACTGAGAAGTTATTTTCTCTTTCGAAGGGCTCGGTTTAATGCCAGAAATGTACAAAGAGCAAGGCATATTTTTATTTATTGTTTTATTTTTATTTTTTATTTTTTCTTTTATTTTTACACGATAGTGATGTCTGATGATAACTATCCAAGCAGTTATGTTTTGTCAGAATCTCCAGTTCTGCTGGATTCAAACATCTCAAACCAAGTCCTTCTGACAAGATACAAAAACCGATCCTCAGAAAGCATTCATAAATTAATCAGCTATTGGTAATACAGTTTTGACAAAAAAAAGTTAATAATATCATTTTCAACCTTTTCATTATGAAGTGATACCTAGTATGGATGTGCTTGATGAGAATGTTGTATGAGGGGTTTCATGATATTGCGTATGGCTGACTGAGATTCCGCAATACAACGGTAGTTTTGTTGTTAGTAGTAAGCAAATCTTGAAGTAGTTGTCCGCACCACAATACTTGAGCCACAACATGCAGATAACACCACGTACTCTGCCTCTGCGGAAGCACATGCAGTGCATTTTGTTTCTTTGACATCCAGCTACAAGTTTTAACACCAAGGAACTGTATCCATCCAGAACAGTGCATTTTTGATTAACACGGCATCCGACATAATCAACAGCGTCTGAAAATGCTGTTATTAAAAAGTCCAGAATCCTTTGGATACAGAGTCCCATGTTAATGGTACCCCTTATAGGTAATTAAAGATTCATTTAACCTCCTTGAGGTGCTTTTGAGTTTGTACGTGCTTGAATAACGTGCACAATAGCATACTGGCTTGCACTAAGACTGGTCACTATATGTCAAGTACATGAGTGCCCCGATTAACTACAGATAATCAGATTGGTCTAAGGGTTAACTCCTACTCAAATCTACATCTAGTTTGGGTTTTGTAGCCAATGGTGTACCAATGGATGGACAATTGGTCCCATATTATGCTTTTCAGAATAACTAAAGCGTACTTGTCGCTGATTTGATAAAAAATACCTTTTAGGGACCTGTGGGATCTTAAGTCCTAAAAAGAATTTCATACTCCCCTATTATACGGACAGTTTCAAATCTACTGTGCATTTAACTTTTCAAATCATGCTTTTTGAATATTTAGGGTTTTAGACCCAAAAATTATGTCATCAACGTATAATATGCACAAGTAAATATCCTCCCGTATTTTAACTTGAATAAAGTTATGTCAATTGTACCTTTTAGAAAAGCCTTTTGACATCAGGAAGTTTGATAGTTTTCATCATACTCAGGCTTCATGGAGCTTCTTTAATCCATACCTAAGCTTTCCTTAAAGTTAGATCCAATTATTCTCTCTTGATGATCTCTGATCAAAAGAAACCTGCTTACGCGGCTTAGCCAAGTAATGTAAACCCTCTTCCATTCAGTGACCAATAAGAAATGCGTTTTTCACGTCCATCTTATAGAGTTGGAAAAGACTTGTTTGCTGCGTGGCATCAAAAATCCAGGAACAGCTATCCAAGGCGAGCAATTAGAGGTCAAATGAATCTCAAAATCAAACCCTCTTCCGTGACATAACCGATTAGCAACAAGGTCGTAGGTAAGTCCTTTGCTTGCCATTAGTTTGGGGAAATTCCGAAACTCCTAAAAGAATTAAATAGTGTCCTAACATTTTATCTTATAGCACACTTAATAAACGGCTTAAGATTTTTGTGATACTTTCTTCATGCTTAGTAATGCATAACGAGCTTTTTGAGTTTCTAATATGGGGTTTTTTAAGTCTAGGCTAAGGAACAAAGAATGACAATATTGATTAAAGCATGGGGTAGTATACTTCGATAGATCTTACCTACTTTTACCCTTTGTTCTCACTACCCCGTTTTCCACCAAAAATTTTTTTTTTCAAAAAAATGAAAAATGTTCAAAAATTTCAAAATAAAATAGTGTTTATTTGTCACAATTTTTTGAACTTTCATTCAGGGGGTATAAAAAGATAGAATTTTGACCTCGATCGAGCGTGTTGAGCTCTAGCTTGTTTCTTACTTTTAGGCTAAGCGTAATCGCGATATTTAGCGAAGAACGAAAAAAGATAGAAGTTAAGTATGAGTAGAATGCTAAACAAGTGATTATTTGGAATACTTAGAGCTCAAATGTATGTAACTTGTTGCTTTTTCTCCCCACATTTAATCTCTTACATGGATTAATAAACGTGCTTTTTAGAGTATTAATACTTAATAACAACAATTTTTTTATGGTAATATATATCAAAATTTTTAGTCTTATTCGAAATATTATACTTAAATTTTTCAAAAAAGAAGTCTTCTCTAAATAAATAAATATAAAAAACATGAAAAAATATCTAGAAATGATAAAAGAAAATAATTAACAACAATATTATAATAAAAATCTGTGGGTTGAAAAAATTTACCAACCTGTCTGCCTTGCTCACAACCGAAGTGGAGTCTTCAAGAAAGCCGAGTAAGAAAGTACTCCAAATCCGTAGACTTATAAAAGTTTGCTCATCTTGCCGGCTCACAACACGATGATTATGGGGAGCATTGCCTTCTAAAGGTCGAGGGTTTTACAATTGCATAAATGTTTTAATCTTAAAGTTTAAATTAAATAAAAAAATTATCAATTTTGTTAATTCAAATATCTTTTGGCACTTTGACTATTCTTTTTAAAGCTATGAATATCCGGGAAACCTGAGAGTTTTTTGAAACCTAAGTCTGTGGAGTCCCCGATAACTAGTCTCTGTGGGGTGTCAAAAGCAGGTCGACTAGCAGCCAAGTGAGGTATGTGCCGAGACGAAAGTCGCTACATGGGAAGATCGTCGCCTTCAAACTTATTATTCTAGGTATTAACCTTGAAGCAATACTAATGTTGCAAGAGCGTTTTATCCATTGATTAAAATCAAATATCACATTCACTAAGAAATATAATAAATGTCGGGAGTGAAAAGTTCACAAGTTGCAAATATGAGTAGTGTTAGCATCTTTACTGATATTTAGCTGTGATTTCGTTTTAAGCTTGGTTTGGATAAGTGAAAAGTCGGGGACGATGAATTTATCCTTTTTGAGGCATTCTCAGATCGAAATGCATCTTGTTCTATGATCCCTAACAGTTATGAAAATAATGAAAGTTGAAATATTCTAAGTTTATATTAAAAAAATAATAATAAATTTAAAAATGGAAAAATACGGTGTTTTATAACTTGTGATTTCTTAACTCTCTCCACAAAAATCTTTGCGACTTTTTAAAGGTTTAGTTTGGGAAAGTTTTGAGGTATTTGGTTATAGAGCATATAATATTGCGTGAGGACACGCAATCGCTTAGTTTGAGGAATTTTGATATGTGTGAAAACACATATCCGTTTGATATCAAAAATGACCCATAAAAGACAAAATTGTGCTTTAACTGCTTGTATATTGCTTGTTTTGTCTTTGTGATTGTGTAGGTACGGATAATGCAAAAATCTCAAGAAAACGGTCAAAAACCGGACAAACACGGACACGGGAACGAAAGAGCACACAAAGAGCCGGGAGAATGCTATCAAAAGTCAACAGTGGTCAACCATAAAAAGACAAAACTCAAAAATTCCAAATCAGTCCCTCAAAGTTAACCAAATTACAAAAATAATCCCTAAACCCTAACGGTGTTAACTCTTGTTTATAAGAGTTAACACCCGTTAATTTTTTATATAACCAAGCCCAAACCCACAACACCCGGCCCAATCCATTTTTAAAACCCAAGTCAACCCTTTTTACCTGGTCAATCCCCAAAATCCCATATCAGTTATTAAAAGAAAAAAGGCGCGTAACTCTTTTAGAGTTACTGTTCATCGTCCCTTAACCTGAGCTAAACCAGGGTAAAATTAACTCAACTATGGCTGTTAAGGGTCTCAATCATTTCACCCTGCTCTTCTTAGTCACACTAATGCAGTCGTGTGCACTTTCTAGAAGTGCCCTTCATCAGTGCCCCCCACCGCTCCCCTCCACCCCCGTACGCTGGCGATCTGTCACATCACACATATGATCAAACGGCGGAGATTAAAAGATGTTGATGTAATTGAAGATTCAAAGGTGGGGATTTATTCCTTGGGCTATACTCCTCAATTCTCTTAAAAAAGAAACACACCAAGGCTCCTCAGCTCTCCGGATTTCAACTATAAATAGAGATAGATATCTAGATTGAAAAGTGTCACCAATTTATGCTTTAAAATTGGTTTACGAATTTCTTTTCCCTGTAATTTACTTATCAGCACCTTTATTTACCTTGTTAATTTCCTTTCCGTATTGTACTCTTTCCTTTTCAATTAATATTTTTTTTTTAAATATTTTCCATTTTCCTTGTTACATTCTTCTCAAATTACTGTTTCAATCATTCATAATTGTTCTCTACTGTTTCATTAAGTACTGCTTAAGCTTGATTGAGCCATTTGTGTTGGAAGAGTTTAGTGTTAATCATTGAATTAGAAGCTAATTCAGACTTGGTTAATTGTTAATGGTAAAAGCTTGCTTAAGCTTGGGTTAAATTTGGTTTGAATCAAAGTTAAGCTGGACCTAGGGGTGTTAGGATTAGTGATTTAGGTCTTCATCAAGTGCTTTGGACCTTGAGTAAGTTTTCATTTAGAAATTTCTTGTCATTGATTGCATTTGCTTATTCCTGCTTAATCTAGTGCCTAATTTTGCTTTTATATGCTTAATTTCACTTGTTTGGTTGTCTTGATTATCTGTTTTTGATAACTACTTGTTGAATCTTAGTTCTCAAAGATGATTCGTAAAATTGCTTACACCCAATATAAAAAGCAAATCGTGGAATTTGGGTTTTTCTGGATTATTTGTTTGCTTTAATCTGCTTATTATGTCTCTTAGAAGTTATTTAACATCTGGTATTCAGGTTGTGTTCAATAGATTTCATATTCATAAGCTTAATTGGAATCTATGAATTTTATAGGGGTGTTTGGAACAACAGTACTAACACCTAGTTAATACTGCTTGAGGCCTTGTGTCTTTTGTGGTTAATTCTCAAATAAGTCTGTTTAAGCTAGATTGATAAGCTAGGATAGAGTAAGTTAACTTTTCATATAGTTAGTTTAATATAAGTTCAAATCTGTTTGTTGCCTTTGAAATATAAGCTTTTATTATCTATTTTCTTTCATTTTTTTAGCTCTTATATGTGTGTTTTTGTAGTGTTAAAGTAGTTCTTTAAGTCTGCATTTGCTAGTTTTAGCTTTGGTTCATTTATCATGTCAACTGCATCAGCAGGAAAACAAGATAAAAGGGCAAACTCTAGCTAAAAATTCAGCAGGATATAATTAATTGTAGCTTTTGAATTTTATAGCATAACTAGTTTATAGGCTACTCTAGGTAGAATAGGGTTTAATTTAGCTTAATTTCTTATCTGTTTTTAAGCTTTTATTTTGTCCTTTGTCTTTTCTAAAAAACATAAAACTCACATGCTGAGTTATTCAGCTATTTTCAAATACCTTTTTCAATAAGCTCTAGTTTTCAAAAGTTGATTTAAAAAGCTTTTTCAAGAAGACTTTTAGCTAGTCTCTCAGAAAAACCAAGTTCCATTCATTAAAGTTCTTGTTTAGTTGCTTAATTTTAAGCTCAAAGTGAGCTAAATTCTTTTGGGTTTTAATGTTTTTCATAATTTCTATTTGAATACTAGCTTATGGCTTATTCGTGTGCTTTATTCTTGTTTCAATTTAGCTCTTAGGTTTGAATTTAGCTTAATTTGACATAAGCTTTAGCTTATTTAAGTTACTTTTAGATTATTAGTATAAGAAAATCAAAAAAAAAAGTAGTTAATAATTCTGTTGATATTATAAGCTGTTTTAACACTTAAATTTTTTTTTATAATGTTTTATCATAGAAAATTTTCTTTATTAAAAAATGCTTTTATTTTTAGCTTATCAACAACTTTGTTTTATAAGTTTTTGAAAATAAAAAAAGGGGAAAGTGGAAGTCGGGGGTGAGCAAGACTCGAACCCCCGACCTCAACACTTTCAACCCTTTTATAACACCACACCACACACTCACTACCACTGCGCCCTGGGGTCTTTTTCGTTATACTCTTACAACATTTAATCTTATACACATTTAGCCCTTATAAGCCTTATAATCTTGTTTTAGCTGTAATCTGTGGCTTATTCGATAACTGTTACATCAACCTTATTTTTTACCTAGGTTCCAATAAGTTAAAGCTATTTTTGAATATATTCTAGAATTTTTTATAATTAGTTAAGTATTTTAAAACATTATATTTTTATTAAAAACTTTAAAAAATCATAAAAAATAGAAAATAATCAAAAAAATATAAAATCTTTTTATGAAAACTTTTCTTTTAATCAAAATTCATAGGAAAATAGTTTTGCTTTCGTAGGGTCTAATTTGCAAATTTCGATATTTAAAGATACGGGATTTTTCCCCATCTCATTATTCGTGTTTTTTAAGCTCATTTAACTCCGTTTTTTTCTAGTTTTCTTTAAACTTACTTTTTAAGTCAATAAGAGTCCATTTAAAAAGAAAATTTTAAGTTAGGTTTAATTTTAAAAATTTAGGGTTTTTGACCTCCGTTTAGGGGTCCCGTTTTGCGTTTTTAGTTTGGTTTCCCGTTATTTGTTTTTGTGCTTAATTGTTATAATTTGCTTATTTTAATTAGTAGAAGTAGATAATCAAATCAATCTTTGTCTTCAATTCAAATCATTGTCCGAACATCAAACGTGGTTTCAATTTCATAAATCGTTGGGGGATAACGACCCGGGAATCATACTTCCCGGTTTATATACGTATTATATTATATATATTTGTGAAGATTTTCCTTTTTACCTTTGTCCTCAAGGGTAATTTGGTAATTTTCCATCATATTATATATTTTATTATTACGTATATATAGATTCTAGCGAATCACACCACAACCTCCACCAAGGCCAAGCTCGCCGCGGGTGTTAATCTGGATCTGGCTGGTCCTTCCCAGCTTGAGGAGTCGGAAGGGTCTGATGATTCTTTCTATGAGCTCGCTACTCTAGATCCTTCTGAGGCGAAGCGTTGGTATGTTCCTAGGTGGAACATTACTAATGATTCGTTGTTGGACGATGGCTTTTCCTGCCGTACCCTGGTGGACCGCGTTGCTACCCTCGCCTTCTTCTCTGCTCTCCGTTCCATGGACTGTGATCAATTATATATGGAGTTTAATGTAGGGGCGGCGCGACAAATATGCCTTGGCTCGAGTGAGATCCCCGTGGCGGAGCATGAGTAGGAGCTTAAGAAAAACTCAATGCTAAGTTGTTTTTGCACGTGTAAGTTGTTGAATAAGAAAGACTCGTAGATCCAGCAGGTTGAAGTCTCAGTTGCGGCGGAAAGGAGGCGAAACCAGCGGAGGTTGTTCGTCTCCATGACCAAGTTTCTTCACTATCCGCGGAGAAGTCTGCTTTGACTGCGGAGGTGTCAGCTCTTAAGGTCACCATCACTTAGAAAGACCATGACATCTCCTTGCTTGACTCCCGTGCCACTCATCTTGAGTCCGACCCTATTGATGCCTCAGGCGGGCCTGTACCTAGAGGCCGTACTTATATTACATCCTTGGCCGTCTGAGCCGTGACAGGCTTGCATCTGAGGTATGTCTTCACCTTTTACTTCCGTATCATCTGTGTCTTCTTTAGTATAATCCTCAACGGAGAAAGGGGCCACGGAAATACTACCTTCACCCACCCAAGTCTGGGAAGACAGAGGCGCAGAGACTATCTTCATCATCAGTTGGCGAAGAGCCGCGGCATGCTTCTTGGCCCCCTCAGCACAAGCATGCACATTCATCAATGCGAAAGATAAGGAGGTCTCCCCGACGACCGTTTTATCACCAACATGATGAATGGGAATAGAAAGCTGCTGAATACACGGTTGTAAGGAAGCAGCTTCTGGAAGTTCAGCAAGGGGTCCATCCAAAAGAAAGCAATCAAGAACTTCTTCCATCTCGGCATCCTTTTTAGATTTCAACAGATCTACCAAGGGGAAGTGTGTGTCTTCAAGGGCTTTAACCGCGTTAACATGGTTATGTTAACGCGGAGGTTGCCAGCGCATATTATGTTAACGCGATTAACATAACCATGTTAACGCGGTTAAAGCCCTTGAAGACGCACACTTTCCCTTGGTGGATCTGTTGAAATCCAAAAAGGATGTCGGGACGGATGAAGTTCTTAATTGCTTTCTTCAGGATGGACCCCTTGCTGAACTTCCGGAAGCTGCTTCCTTACAACCGTGCATTGAGCAGCTTTCTATTCCCATTCATCATGCTGATGATAAAACGGTCGTCGGGGAGATCTCCCTATCTTTCGCATTGATGAATGTGTATGCTCGTGCTGAGGGGGCCAAGAAGCATGCCGCGACTCTTCGCCAACTGATGATGGAGATAGTCTCCGCGCCTCTGTCTTCCCAGACTTAGGTGGGTGAAGCTAGTATTTCCGCGGCCCTCTCTCCATTGAGGATTATACTGAAGAAGACACAGATGAAGCCTTAAGAAGTGTTGTTACCATCCCCCATCTTGAGCGTTGTTGCCTTTAGCTTTATCTCTATGCCATGACCGCATGTGGTCTGCTGTTGTATCTTGAACACTTTGGTCTTTTTTTCTCTTTTTTGTATGTCGTGGCCGTATGTGGCTATTTTTGTTTACGGCATGTATGTAATATGAACATTTGCTTTTTTACCGCGGCCGTGTGTTGGCCTTTTTGTTGCGGTGTTTAGCTTATCATGTTAAACATGTTTTTAGGTGGACGCTAGTGCGTCCATCTTTATTATAACAAGGATGCTTTTTGCAGGTTATAATATTGCTACCTTTTTGTCGTTACTGTTGTACGCTCGTAATAGATAGTCTTGTGAATATTTGTAGGTTATTCTCCCGGTGCCGGGTTTGCAATACCTCTTATGCACCCAAGCTAATTTTGAGGTTGCTCAACCTTTTATTATCCGGGATAATGTTATTGTGGAGCGTGGCTCCTTGCGTGCGCGTCTTAATAGTTGATATATTTTTGCAAAGTAATAATAATTTTAGGACTTTAAAACTGGCGAGGGTAGCTAATCCTCACTTTTTCATTAATATTCAAAAGACATTACAAAATAAAGAGAAATTAAAAATACTGCCCTCCAAAGCATCATACGTGCCGGGCGGGTGCTTACACTTCATGTATATAACACTTTTAAGATTACAGATGTTCCATGTTCGCGGAAGTTCATTTCCATTGCGATCCTTAAGCGTGTAGGCTTCATTTCCTAATAACTTCGTAACTTCATATGGTCCTTCCCATTTAGGGCCAAGTTTTCCTCTGTCCTTGGCGTGGCTTGCATCATTGCTACGTAGACCATATCCCTCGGCCTGAAGCTCGTGCTTCGGACTTTAGAGTTGTAGTACTTTTCCATCTTAGCTTTACTTTTTGCCTCTTAAATTGCTGCTTGTTCACTTTTTTCTTCTATAAGGTTCAAGCTTATTTCCAAGGCTTCGTCATTCTTTGTCAGGTCCACTTTCGCAGTCTGGAGTGTTGGCACGCCTATCTCTGCTGGTATGACTGCTTTCATGCCGTATGTTAGTGAAAACGGTGTCTCTTAATTGCTTGATTTTATCATGGTGCGATGTGCCTATACGACGTGTGAGAGTTCTCCTATCTAATCCTTGCTTCTTTCATCCAATCGAGCTTTGATTCCTTCTCCCAGACTCCTGTTTGCTCTTTCGACCAAACCATTTGCTTGTGGGTGCTTCACAGAGGCAAAACATTAGCGGATATATAGTTTTTCGCCCCAGTCTTTGAATGGGTTATCACGGAACTGCTTTTCGTTATCCGATACTATTTCCCCTGGTAAGCCAAATCTGCAAACAATGTTGTCCCATACGAACT